>QRDG01000132.1:0-67625 GCA_012064385.1 Puccinellia tenuiflora | reverse complement strand
CGGCTTCTTGTCCATATACTAACTCGAAAGGAGTTACCTTGGTTGCGCCATGCTTTGAGATCCGGTGAGCCCACAATGCCTCGGACAGTACCTCATGCCACCTCCTCGGGTAGTCCTGCACTCTCTTCTTGATCAACTTGATCAGAATTGTGTTGCTTGACTCGGCTTGTCCATTGGCTTGAGCGTAATATGGAGATGAACTGAGCATCTTGATCCCGAGTGATTCGGCAAACTGTTTCACCTCTTTGCCTTGATCTGTAGTATGAGTTTGCGGAATACCGAATCTGTGAACAATATGCTCTGTAATAAATTGAATTACCTCTTTGTGGGTCATATTCCGGAGGGGTACTGCCTCAGACCACTTGGTGAAATAATCGGTAGCAACCAGCATGAACCGATGCCCTTTGGATGACGCCGGGTTAATCATACCAACAAAATCCAATGCCCATCCTCGAAAAGGCCACGGCTTTATTATAGGATTGAGAAATGAAGCGGGCACCAGCTGAATATCCCCGAAGCTCTGGCACGCTCACACACCTTGTAGTACCGGAAGCAGTCATTGATCATAGTCGGCCAATAGAACCCGGCTCGTCTGAGCATCCACTTCATCTTGTGGGCCGACTGATGTGTACCGCACAACCCCTCATGTACTTCTCCCATGGCGATCCGAGATTGATCTTCATCCAGGCATTTAAGAAGAAGCCCATCAGCTGTTCGGCGATACAACTCGTCATCTACCAGAGTATATTTGAAAGCAAGTCGCCGAATAGCCCTCTCGGTTTTCTGACTCGGATACCTCAGATAATTGATAATAGGTGTCCTCCAATCAGCTGACCGAGTCTCGCCAGTTTCTTCCGGAGCCGAATTAGATAACCCGACTTTCCCTCCATCTCCCGAGTTAGATGACTCGGCTTTTCCTCCAGCTTCCGAATCATTGACGACAGTTATCATCGGCTTCTCTGTTGTGAAGAATACTCCTCTGCTGATATGATAGCCCGATGCCTACTGTGCCAAATCATTGGCGAGCCAGTTGTCCTGCCTGGAAATATGAGATATAAAAGTAATCCAGATCGAGATGATATCCAGGCACCTGTCGAGATAGGCGTTGAGTGATCCACTGTTACACTGGAAGATCATGGCCACTTGCTGGACGACAAGCAGTGAATCGCCATATGCCTCGACATGAGTTACTCCTGCATCCTTTAAAATCTCCAACCCGAATAGAAGAGCTTCATATTCGGCTTCATTGTTAGTGCAAAAATAATCAAGACGACAGGAGGCTTCAAAGATGGTACCGTGGGGTGAAATATACACTATGCCGGCTCCTTGTCCACTGCTGCAAACTGAGCCATCGAAGTAGAGTTTCCACGGTACAGCCGACATAAGATTTAAGTCGGCTTCTTGTTCTAGGTCAATCCGATGTTCAACAATAAAGTCGGCTACAATCTGGCCTTTCATAGATTTGAGAGGTTCATAAGCCAAATCATACTCGATTAACCCGTATGCCCACTTGCCGATTCGTCCACTGAGAATCGACCTATGTATCATGTGTTCGATGACATCGATCTGACTAAATACTTTGCACTCACTAGATAAAAGATAATGGCGCAATTTGGTGCAAGCAAAGTAAAGAGACAAGCACCACCTTTCCACAAAGCTGTACCTGGACTCGGCATCTAACAGTCGCCGACTTAAGTATGTGATAATGTACTCCTGTCCTTTGGCTTCTTGAGTCAAGGCTGCTCCAATTACTTTTTCCTCAGCAGCAATGTAAAGCCGGAACGGTAAACCATGAGTCGGCTTCCTTAGAACTGGAGCTTTTATCTTGTCAAATGCCTTTTGCTGACTTGCCCCCCAGGTGAACTCGTCATCATTCTTGAGCTGAAGGATCTGTGTGAACGCATCAACTTTTCCAGACAAGTTAGTAATAAACCTTCTCAAATAATTTACCTTGCCCAGGAATTTCTGCATGTCCTTTTTACAAGTCGGCGCCTGCACTTTCTGGATAGCTTCAATCTTTGCCGGGTCAATTTCTATGCCGGCTTCATGTATAATAAAACCAAGGAACTTTCCAGCCGACACGCCAAAGGCACACTTCAACGGATTCATCTTGAGCCCGTACTTTTTCATCCTTTCAAACGCAAGGCGTAAGTTGGCCAAATGATTTAACTCGCTGTCCAATTTGACAACCACGTCATCAATGTATACCTCTAGTACGACTCCAAGAAGATCATGGAATATCAAGTTCATCGCTCTCTGATATGTGGCTCCGGTATTCTTCAATCCGAACGTCATTACCGTCCACTCGAATAAACCGACAAAACCGGGACAGCGAAACGCTGTTTTGGCCGAGTCCTCTTCAGCCATAAATATTTGATTGTATCCCGCGTTCCCGTCTAGAAAGCTGATGACTCGGTGTCCTGAGGCGTCGTTAATGAGCATGTCGGCTATCAGCATAGGATATTCGTCTTTGGGTGTAGCTCGGTTGAGATCCCGGAAGTCTATGCACACCCTAATCTTGCCGGATCCCTGCTTCTCAACCGGTACAATGTTGGAAATCCATTTGGCATACTTGCACGGCCGAATAAAATTAGCTTTCAGAAGTCGACCGAACTCTTCTTTGATCCGGTCATATATCGCTGGGTTGAACCTGCGAGCCGGTTGTTTGTATGGCCTAAAGCCGGCTTTAATCGGTAACCGATGCTCAATGAGATCTCGGTTTAACCCGGGCATTTCATGGTACTCCCAAGCGAAGCAGTCTATATATTCCTTTACAAGCGCGATTAACTCGGATTTATAATCGGCTTCTAGATTCCGACTTACAAATGTCGGCTTGGGAATAGTGCCATCCCCGATATCTATTTCCTCGAGCGGGTCGGCCGACGTAAAGCCTTGTCCTAACTTGTCCATGTCGTCTGGTTCTTCAATCGCTTCACACATATCGTTCATCTCTGCTCGATACTTGTCCAGACGCTTCTGCAGTCACTCATCGTCGTTGGGATCCATCTACTTGAGCTGTAGCCAATTGTGTCCAACCGGCTTTAAGGATACTGGCACGAATCCATCCCTGGTAACACTCAGGAAATCGAACCCGGATATATCACGTCCCGAGAGACATGTAGCATTGGAGTGTTGCCAATCAACAATGGACTCGGCTAAGGCAATACATGCCGAGTTATCAGCATGAACGACTTCAATCTCATCGTCGATCCATTGTACGAGTTGCTGGTGCATGGTGGACGGCACACATTGATTCACATGGAGCCAATCCCTTCCGAGTAACACATTATAATTCCCTTGCACCTCGGCAACAAAGAAGGAAGTAGCCAGAGTCTTACTTCCCATTGTGAGCTCCAGACTAATGACTCCTTTGGCCTCAACTCCTTCTCCTCCTTCGAACCCGTTCAGCACCATGTTCGTCTTCATAAGATCCTCATCCTCCAATTGCAATTTCTTGAAGACAGAATACGGCATCAGGTTTACCACAGCGCCTCCATCAACCATCATCCTAGTGACCGGCTTCCCGTTGATGTGTCCTCTGACGTACAAAGGCTTCAAGTGCTTAACCAGTCCCTCAGGTTTCTCGAAGACGGCATTCTTGGGTCCAAAGTTGATCTGCGCTACCTCGGCTTCTTCTTCTACAGCACGAAACTCGGCAGCCAAATAATATACCATGTTAATATCCATACTTACCCAAGTTGGCATACTTTCGTAGTCAAGTAATTCTTCATCTGCCGGGTTTCCCGATTCGTCTACTGCCAAGCCCTCTGCCGGGTCCTCATTTGCCGACTCATCTATGGCCGAGTCCTCTGCCAGGTCCTCATTAGCTGACTCATTGTCCGACTCGTCCATTGCCGACTCCAATGTTTCTAACTTGTCTCCTGCTAACTTGTCTTCTTCTTCCAAGTCCGCTGCTTCCACCTCATCTGCCCACGAAGAATAAGTAATAGCCGGCACAGAACTCGGCTCTGCTTCGTTGTTTATAGCAGGACTTGGTGCAATCATCAAAGGAGTTGTCACAGGAGTCGGCTTTGGTACCCATATTTGAGTTGACATCATTGGCCTTTCAGAATCAAACTTGGCATCTCTAGCTTGTTCAGCCTCCTTTTCTGCCTTTTCCTGGTTCCTTGCCCTTTGCAGTTTCCGCTTCTGTGTCTTTGTTATACCTGGCGGACACCACTTTGGCTGAGTGTATTTTGGGTCCCGGGGTTTGGCTATCTCGGTTCGGCTGGATCCGGCTTCACGGTCATTGGATGTTGCTTTGGGCACGATAGCAAGTATCGGCTTACCACTCGATGGCTCTGCAACTGGGTCCTTCAGCTTCAGCACGTGTGTTCCAATGATCAAGGACCTGTCCGGGATTGCCCGACTCTCTATGTCGGCTGCCTTGATTCCTTGCTCCCTAACTCGCCAGTATGAGGAATCTCCGGGATAGACGAGTCGGCTTTGCACTGTCTGACGGATTACCTGACGCTTAGCATCCCCAGCCGAATCTTGATGTCGATAACTCTTCTCGGTAGAGGGTGATCTCTGTCGCTTCCCATATTGCCGGCTCATTCTAGACCCGGCTTGGTGCACGTACTTGTTCAGCAGCATGTCAAAAGTCGGCTTGACCTTCCTTGGCCTGTATTCAGCTTGATTCATCTTCCATCTGCCGACTTCCGGGTTCTTGGGCTTCATGAACCGAGTCTGCCCTCTGAGTTCTGGATTCTGGATCCCGGAGTCTCTTGCCTGTGGTTGTTGCCCCCCGAGTGTGGAGTTTTTGACGGTAATCTTGATAACCTCCTTTCCATCGGGTTGCCGGGTCACTGTGATTGCTCTCCTTGCTTCCCTGACTACGGCTTCTTTCCTGGGCTCACCAATAACCACATTAGATTTGTTAGCGGCTTCGGCCGCTTCTGGCCGAAGAAGAACTTTCTTTCCCTCGAGGTCTAGCACGTTCATTGGGAACGGCTGTGTGTCAATAGCCATGCCGGCAAAGTTCAATCGTCCGTCATTGAGGGCCGATTGTATCTGTCGACGAAAGACATTGCAATCATTAGTAGCATGAGAGAAAGAATTATGATACTTGCAATAAGCGCGTCGCCTTAACTCATCAGGAGACGGCATAACATGGTTAACCCGGATCACTTTATCTTTTAACAAGGCATCAAATATTCTATCGCATTTGCCTACGTCAAAAGTGCACTTTACCTCATCATCCCGATTCTTACGAACCGGCTTTAGGTCATCACATGTGTAGGGTTTGGCCTTACTTGGCCAAACAAACTCGGCCACGTAGACTTCGGCTTCATCACCGGAGTCGGCATCATATTCAACAGCATTGAGCCGACTCCTGCTCATCCGATGTGAGTCTTTGGATTCATTAACTCGGCTTTCATGAGCCAGAGCTCTTTCCTGGACCTGACCGACAGAGGAGAACTCGTGTCCTTCTAGCTTTTCTCTTAGATACGTCCTTAATCCATTAAAAACTAAGTCAGCCATATCCCTCTCAGTTATCACCAAGCTATAGCACCGGTTTCTGGTGTTTCTAAATCTTTTGATGTAATCAGATACCGATTCATCATGCTTTTGCTTAACCGATGTAAGATGGGACAACTTTAACTCGATTTCTCCGGCATAGAAGTGCTCATGAAATTTTTGCTCTAGGTGAAACCAAGTGTGTATGGAATTAGGAGCTAAAGCCAAAAACCAAGAAAACGCAACCCCGGTCAACGACAAAGAGAACAGGCGCACTTTAATGTGATCATGGTTAGCCTCGCCTAATTGGGCCAAGTATTGACTAATGTGTTCCCATGTCGACTTATTGTCCACCCCATTAAACTTAGAAAACTCAGGAACTCTATAGCCAGGTGGGTAGGGTTGTAGATCAAAATATTCGGGATAAGGCTTAACATAAGTTCTTGTTTCGGCAAGAACCCGAATTTGTCATAAGCTATCTGATCTAGTTTTTTCCTGAACTCTACAACCAACTCGTCCATGTTGGACGATTGATCCAAAACAGGAGCAGAATTAGCAGCAGGGCCGGCCTGTGTCCAATGAGCCGAATCGTGATTCGGCATAGACCCACGTCCCAGAATTTGCACCGCTGGACCCGGTTGTGCCGGGTAAGGTGAACTCCGGATCGGGGTCGGACAGGGTAAGGGATTAACAAGTCAGTTTTCCCTATGTGGGCTCATCGGCTGGGTGTCCGATGTCTGGCCTGGGATAGTGTTTTTCTTAGCCTTCTCATGTTCCAACATAAGATCATAAACATTGCTAGTGCCTTGTGAAACATGAAATTGAATCTCGGCTAATTGCTCGGAAGTAAAAGTACTGTTACTTACAGCAGGTGTGTCGGTGTTGACGTTCAAGGGTACGTATTCCGGCTCCTTGACCGGCGCAGTTACACCTTGCCGATCCACCTTGAAGCTGGCCAAGTACAACTCTTCGTCCTCCTTTTCCCGCTTGAGTCGCAGTGCCTCGAACTCCTCTTGCCTTTTCTTCTTCCACTCCTCAAAGCCTTGACGTTGCACCTCCGACAGATCCTTGAGGGTAGGTTTGATGATATTGTCGGTTGTAATGCCGGATAGATCCGTAGCCTTAGAACCGGTCATCGCTGTCCGATTTAGGTTTTAGAGATATCCCCAGCGGAGTCGCCAAAAAGTGAGTTGCGATTAAAACGCATCACACGAACACGTCCTCGTGTACCCGCAGAGTCGGGGGAGATACTCCGCAACTCGCCCCGCGGGAGGCCGACTTGTAGCGCGATACGCAAGACAACAAGCCGGCTCCTTTGGAACCAGACGCCCCAGCTCCTCGGGAGGGACCCCGTCGGTGGAAGCCGGCGACGATTGGCTGAGTTAAGCCGGATTGGACCGCACTTAGCTCGGTTGTCGATATTCGTCGAAATCTAGCAAAGTCGCCGAACAACGGAAGCAGGAACAAGGGTTTGAGGGTAAAAAGTAGAGGTTGTATTGATTGTCGATTGTTTGCTTAATTTCAATTGGCCGTTACCTCCTACATATATATAGTGAGGCGGCTGGACTTCCCGTACAAGCATTGGACTTCTACAAGGATTACAACTCATGGACTAAGTCGGTTTCTACCTCTAAACTAGGTAAGAGTCTCGGCCGGCTTCGTACTGGACCTGGACTCCAAGCGTCCATCTTCGGCCTCCTTTGGAAAGTTGCCTTTTGCCCTTCCGTGTTGACCTCGAACTCGTTTCATCATCCGCCGACTTCTGTTTTGGGCTTTGCAAGCATCAAGCAACCTCGCGTCTGGCTTCTTCGGCATACTTCTGGAATCTTCAGGAAATTCTATGCCGGCCGCACCGGGTTCCGCTGAGCCGGGTTCTGGCTATGCCGGGTTCTGGCTATGCCGGGTCTGGCTATGCCGGGTTCTGGCTAAGCCGGATTAACTCCTTCCGGGTCATCTCCAAGCCGCCATTCTTCTGAGTGATCTTGAACCTGCAGCCAGCCAAAAACGGGTGCCAACAACATCCCAATGAATGTAACATGAATGAAGACATCACATATCACAAAGAAAATTAAATTTTTTATTTCATTGCATAATACCAACTATTCACCATTGCATTAGCAATGCAACACATTACAACCAAGTTATTTGGAGCCGCACGGTGATAAGAATGATAAAATGTTACATTTATTCTTCTCATGTGCCTCAGCAACTGTGAGATGTAGCTGCTCATTGTCTTTGCTGAGGGCATCAATCTCACTCTTCTTTTCCTCCAATGCCGCCTTTAGTTTCCCATTCTCACCATCCTTTTCAGCAATGTAATTCTCGAGCTCCTCAATTTTTAGCTTCAGCTTGTTACCTTCAACCTTCTCAGACACTAGTGCTTTCTGGACTGAATTCTTCTCATCATTCAGGCGTGAGTGCTTCACATCAAGTTCAATACAGGATGCTTGCAGCTGTGAGACAGAAACGCGAATCTTCACCAACTCATCCTTCAGCCTATCAGCCTCGACATCTTTGTTGCGCCCTGCTTCCTCAGCCGCTTCTTTGCTGGCGTGGATTTCCTCTATCTTCCTCTTGAGGCTCTCTACCTCCTTCATGAATTTGGCCTTCTCGGCGTCAAATGACTTCACAGCTGCCTCCTTCGCCTCCGCCAATGCAGCCAAGTCCATCTTGAGGCGTTTGACCTCTAATTCAGACATGGCATGTTTCTGCTCTGCTATTAAAATCTCCAAACGAAGTTTATCCTTTTCACCCTCCACCAAATCCTTCTTGGTTTGGATTTCCTCCACCTTCCTCTTAAGAACCTCCAAATCCTTCATGATTTTTGCTTTCTCGACGTCAAATGCTTTTGTAGCCGCCTCCTTTGCCTCCACTAATGCAGCCAGTTCCATCTTAAGGCTCTTAGCCTCTGCTTCAGACATGCTTTGTTTCTGCTCTGCAGCAAAAACCTCCAACTGAAGCTTATCATTTTTACCCTCCAACAAATCCTTGTTGACCTGGAATTCCTCCACCTTCCTCTTAAGATCCTCCAGTTCCTTCAGGATTTGTGCCTTCTCGGCATCAAACTCCTTGGCAAGAACCTCCTTGGCCTCCTCTACTGCACCCAATTCCATCTTGAGGCTCTTAACCTCTGCTTCAAATACATTATGCTCCTGCTCTGCAATCAAAATCTTTGACTGGAGCTCATGGTTTTGACTCTCCACCGAATCCTTGTTGGCCTGGATTTCCTCTATTGTCCTCTTAAGATTGTCCATTTCCTTCATGATTTCTACCTTCTCGGCTTCAAATGCCTTTGCCGCTGCCTCCTTCGCCTCCACCAATGCACCCACTACTTGCTTAAGGCACTTAACCTCTGCTTCAGACTGCCTACATTTCTCCTCCGCTGTGAAAACCTCAGACCGAAGCTTATCATTTTCTCCATCCACTAAATCCTTATTTGTTTGTATTTCCTTCAGCTTCCTCTTAAGTTCCTCTAATAACTCGGTGATTTCTGCATTTTGTACATCAAATGCCTTGGCGGCTGCCTCCTTCGCCTCCGCCAACCCACCCAGTTCTATCTTCAGCCTCTCAATCTCTGCTTCAGACATGTTTTGCTCTTCCTTTGCGATCAAAGCCTCTGAACGAAGCTTGTCATTTTCTCTCTCTGCCAAATCCTTGATAGCCTGAATTTCCTCCAGCCTTCTCTTGAGATTCTCCGATTCCAGCCTGATTTTTGCTCTCTCGTCATTGAATTCCTTGGCAGCAGCCTCTTTTGCCTCCGCCAGCTCGCCTAATTCCTTCCTTAGCCTCTCAACCTCCGCTTCAGACTTGCCACATTTTTCCTCTGCGATCGAAACCTCCGACCTAAGCCTATCGTTTTCAGCCTTGATGCCTCTCTCCACCTCTTCCTTGTGGCTTGAGATCACCTTCGTCTCCTCCAGTTGCTTCTCCAGCTTGCCCTTCTCGCAGATCAGCTGGGTAATTTTGTGCTCCAGTTCCCACACCCTGTCCCCAAGTGTGGTGACCTGGTGCGACAGGGTCCTCACCCTGACATCTGTGAAGAGATCTGCAACATACATACATACATACTGTACGTTTTAGAGGAGAGAGCTGGTACACGCACAGTATTGCACAGATAAAGAAAAGGAAAGATGATGACTTGGCACAGACCCGCAAACCAAGGCGCGGTCAGCGACGACGTGTCTGTCATCTGCCGCTGTTGTCACGCACTCGTCGGAGGTGTAATGGAAGACGTCTCGCTGTGCACCAGACGGAAAATAGGAATATATATACCTGCTGAAGCTGCCTCAGCTGGGTAGGGCAATAACTGAATATATGCAGAAGGAGGAGAGGATGAAGTGTCCATGACTCCATGAGCAAGAGGGAAGAAGCGTGGGGAGACAAGGGAAGGGATGGAGTGTGGGTGTAGAGGAGAGATGGAGTGTCGGTGGGGAAGAAGGATAGGTTTTGTTTGGTTTAAGAAGAACATTGAACAAGGCGGGCATATTCCGACTATCTAGCTGCACGCAAGGCATCCTTTTCTTTTCTTTTCTTTACTTTTTGCAACAGTGCTCGATCGCATTATTCTTGTTGCTTCCGTTGCAAAAATTCAAAGGACAAAACGGTTAGATTCCTCCCGTGAGTCCTAATTAATTCACGTACAGCCATCCAACACGTTAGGACTACTAATTGATCGGGTAGTCCTAATTCACGTACAGCCATCAACACGTTAGGATTACTAATTGATCGCGTACACACAAGTTGTATCCAAACAAGACTCAGAATCCTATTGTAGTTGGAAGAAAAAACTGAGCGTATTATTAGTACACACGAGCGTTTAAACCTCTGAAGATCTCTACTAGCAGATAGGTGCCAGAACAAGGCAACGGCGGTTTCTTCTGTCCTTCTCTTTTATGTTGTCCCTATTCTTATCGGGAAAAAATCATCGTCAAGAAGAAGGATGGTGCCGCGACAAGGAGGAGGGCGATGTCAGGGGATCACGCCGCCGTCAACCAGGGAAAGCCATGACGGTGTGCAGAGCAGGCTGTCATACCGCAACTCGGCAAGAGCATACCACGCCGGTTCATGACATGCAGGATGCAGTCGCTGAGTCCGGAAGTGCATGCCAAGCCGGTGCGGACCAGGCCGTCCAGTCGAACCCGGAACCAGTACTATGCCACGCAGGTGGGCAGCAGGCGCCGCCGTGAAGCCCGGCCAAAATGTTCTGGGACTGGCCGTCGTCGAATCTAGCCAGGGCTACCTGGCTGCTCGCCCAGCGTCGAACACGGCAAGATTACTATGTCACACTGATACTTAGCGGGCCGCCGATGTCAATCTCTGCAAGAACATGTCCGCCAACATGCTGAGCTGGTCGCCCGTTGATTCCAGCCGGAGTGAGTCGGAGGCTGCCGGCGTCGAACCCAGCCGTGTAGCCGGCGTGGGTGTGCGTGTAAGACGAGCTGCAGCCTCTGTGCATAGCGTACACGACATGCTTCTCAGGGGAATCAATTGTTTTCTTAGTCCATAGTAGTATTAATTAAAATTAAAAATAAAATAGCACTATTAATTCGACTATAAGAGACGATGGTGCCCATGGGAGGTGCAACGTGAGAACCATATCCGTCAGGAAACAATTTCCAAAGCATGCTACTAGCCAAAGTACTTCACGTATGACCAAGGAATACTACAACTCATGATTCAGAGAGGCGGAATACCGGACTGCGACATAAAGCGATCAAGCTAAGTGGGCTAGCTAGGCTGCATGGATTTCCCGACGAGGGTGCAGGTTCGCCTGCCTACGTCTTCCGACTCAATTTCATCACACTGCGACAGTGAATCTGACGTGGCCCGCGCCACCTTCGGCCAACTTCGCCGCCTCCGTCGCGGTCGACTTTGACAATACGCCGCGGCCTACACGCCATTATGTTCCGGCATATTCGTTCCTACTTTTCGCCACAATTCCGGCTTAGCTTAATCGCCATCGTGATCGTGACACGGCCGACATGTCGTTTTGGTGTATTTTTTTTGAGAAACATAGTGCAAGCGCAAGCGCTCATATACACGCGCATACACTTACCCCTATGAACGCACACACGCACACCCTATCACTATGAGCACCTCCGAAAGACTGAGCCGGCGGGTCGGTCTTGATATTGACGAAGTCACCATAGGCGTCTCGCTATCGATGGAAACGTCGCATCCCACTGAATGAATATTCCGCCTATATGCGACACACATGTGTCAAACCTGGGGTTTCAACTCTGGTGGGCTGAGGGTACAACCACCTCCTAACCATCCAACCACATGTTGGTTCGCACATGTCGTTTTGGTTTAATCGTCGTCATGGCCTACTCATCGCGTCTGGCTTAGGCGAATTCATCATCACATACGTCATGTCTGGCTTCGCTTCGACGTCTGGCTTAGCCATATTGGCTGATATTTTCGTCGCATTCCGGCTTAATTGCTAACGCGGTAAGACGTCTTTCCGGCGTATCTATCGTCGTGTTTCGGCTTAATTGCTAACGCGGCAAGACACATTTCCGGCGTATTTATCGCTGCGTTCCAGCTTAATTGCTAATGCGGCAAGACGCCTTTCCATCGTATATATCGTTGTGTTCCGACTTAATGGCTAACACGACACGATGCCTTTTCGGCGTAGTTATAGTTGCGTTCTGGCTTAATGGCTAACGCGGCAAGATGCCTTTCTGGCATAGTCATCGTCGCATTCCGGCTTAATCGCTAACGCGGCACGACGCCTTTTCGGCATAGTTATCGTCACGTTCCGGATAAATGTCTAACGTGGAATAGTGCCTTTTCGGCGTATTTATCGTCACGATTTGGCTTAATCGCCAGCGTGGCATGACGCCTTTCCGGCGTAGTCATAAATCCATCGGATTAAACATGGACGGCTATTCAAGTCATTAACTCTCGCCGTATCCGCGATGTCAGGCGGGACGCCGCCATCATCGCGTCCGGCTTAGGAGAATTCATCGCTACCTACGCCACGTTCGTCTTTACTCCGACCGGCTTAGGCGAATTCATCGTTACCTACGCCACGTTCGGCTTTGCTCCAACATCCGGCCTAGGCGAATTCATCACCGCCATCGTCATGTTCGGCTCCATTGCCATCGCGGCCTACTTATCGTCACTTCCGGCTTGATTGCCGTCGCGGCTTACTTATTAATGCGGCGTGATCAGCAGTTCGCTGCCTAACGCGCTGTTTCGGCTTAATTGCCATGGCGGCTTTACTCGTCATCGTGGCGTGGCCGTATGTCTGCCGCCAAACATGCTGCTTCGGCTTAATTGTCGTCGCAGACTACTAATCGCCGCATTCCAGCATACGTGTCATCAACACAAAGACCATCAAACAGCTAAGTTCTTTATACACTTAATGTTTTAAACATATCATATGGTCATGAAATAAATTTGTGGTTTTCTCATGTTTATCGAGTCTTAAACCGTATTTTTCAGAGCCTCGAGGCGACTTACAGTTGCCTCGAGACTCGGGGGGCTACTCCCGCTTGATCTACAACGACACAGGTTCTACTGAGCATCGAGCCGACTCTCGAGTACGTCGACTCAATGCTCGGGGGCTACAAAGGGATATGTCAAGAACAAAAATAGGCTAACAACGCCCGGGGGCTTGACATCGACACTGCCCTCGCGCGAAAATCGGGGGCTGCGTGACACGGCTGCCTCGACGTCCATGTCCTAGCCCGGCTGCCTCTTCATTTACGGCGCAACCGCCTCATCGTCCACAACACTGCCGACTTTACGGCCGCGGTATGGCAACCTCGACGTTTGGGACACATGCAGACACACTATCCCGACATGGCGACCTCAATGTTCGGGATACAGGCGGACACGCTGTCCCGGCATGGCGACCTCGACGACCAGGACACGGCAACCTCTACGTTCGCAACCAGGTCAATTTAATGTCTGGGATGCGGTCAACTCAACGTCCACGACTTAGTCGGCTTATCCACGCCTCCGCGCGTGATGTTTTTTCGGCTTACAATAACCTGAACGGAAGACTGCATCTTTTGTTTTCGGGAACGCTTCAACTTCTTCAGCCGCCTATTCAAGATGAAGATAACTAAGACAAAGACAACTAAGACGAAGACAACTAAGGCGGAACTACTTCAACCTCAATACAGAAGACGGCCGCTGCAGAACTTAAAACCTTCCGGGGGCTACTGTCGGGGATATATTAAATGGGTATACCCCCAGCATGGAGATATTCCGGCTAGCCAGGGTGGCCCATAGGTGGTAATGCCGGCAGGCTTACAGGGTGGCCCAGCTAGCCGAAGCCCAAGGCGGAGGCCCAGCCGGCAAAAGGAGGACCAATACAAGGCCCAGAAGCAACCGCCTTAAGCCGTAAGGCGGTGCAGTAGCAGGATTAGTGTACTACTTGTATTACTTGCCGGTCAAGTCTCTACCTTGTAAGCCCTAGGCCTGGCCTCCAATATAAGCCAGCCTACGGGAGCCTTAGAGCTAAGCTTTGACAGAGCACGCAAGTTCATTGTAACCTATACACATATTTTTCTATAGTGGATTATAGCAGGACATAGGGTTCCTCCACCGCTGGGGAACCTGAACCTGGGTAAACGTGTTTGCAATCCCGTCACCGGAATCCCTCCGCCTTACACCCACATCTTTCTCTACTGTTCGTTGGCAACCCTAGATGGCGCTCCTGTCGACAATACCACGACAATTTTGATTGCAATGCTTTGTGTGACCTTGGTGCTAGTGTTTCTGTTATGCCAAAAAGCTTATATGATATTCTTGAGTTAAAACCTATGGATGATTGTTTTATGAGTATACATCTTGCTGATTCTACTATGAAGAAACCTTTGGGAAGAATAGATGACGTTCTTATTGTTGCCAATGATAATTATGTTCTCATTGATTTTCTTATTATGGATATTGAATGCAGTGTTTCTTAAAAATGGCGCTCCTCCTCCCACCCTCCCACCCTCCCGCAGCCGTCCTCCACCTCCGCCCCCAATGGATTCTAAATCCTCCTCTCCTCCATGGATGCGCTGCTACACTGGGATTTCTCGCTGGGCGTGGCGTTGGCTGATCAGGTGCGTCGACGATTTGGATCAACCGTTCACTTCTCCCCCTCCCTGACCTCCAAGGAATTATTTTTGGTGGTCTCGTTCTCTTCGGCTTCCTTTCATTTGAATGAAGAATCTGTGGGTATTGCTCTTCATTGCTGTCTCGGCGGCAATCCTTTGGGATTCAAGGTTTTCCAGTTGAGTGATCATCGTTTTCGGTTCTCTGTGGCATCTAATAAAGTTGGTCATTTCATATATGGACTTAAGGATCGCATATGGCCTGATTTCGTTTGTCACTTCACCCTCTTCCGTGGGACTCATCCATCACATTCTGGTTTTCGTCATGCCTCGGATAAGAACCCTACTGCATGGAGATCTGATGAACATTCAGTTGATATTGCCCAAAGAAGTCCATCACGGTTACGCCCGAATTTAAACCTTCTACAGGAAAGTGCAATCAGATCGCCCTCTTTGACTTCCAATGTTGAGTTAGCAAAGTTTGGTTTTATCAATCTTGGTTCTTCGGCAGCAATCAATATTGGGAATTCAAATTCAATTATCTTCGGCAGTTTCCCTGACCCGATTCAGTTAGATCAAGCGGGTTCTTCGCGCACAGTATTCTGTGGAGATTCCTTTTTTGAAAAGCTATGAAATTATCTTCCTAGGATCACGCTTGAGCATATCCTGGATTTATGTCTTGCTAATTATTCGGATATGCATATTAAAGAGGCGATTTCTCTGGACGTTCCGCTTCTACCGCCGAATGATCTGATTTACAAAACTTTGGGCCGTTGTGGCCGTTGCAGCATGCCGGATCATCTTCAGATTAATTGCCCAGGAGTTTGTGCTCGTTCTCAGGACTTGGGCCGCAAGTGTGAGAGCTGTACTAACAAGGATTTAGGCCTACACAGGAAAAGTCATTCTGCCTCGACCAAAACTAGGGTTTGGAGACCAAAAAGAAGTCAGTCCCCAAGCACCACTGACGAGCTTGTGGCTCGGCAAATCCCTAGGTCGAATACCCCGGGTTGATTGAAGGAGAAAGAGAGAGATCAGGCTGGTGAACACGACGGCTAACAGGGGGCGATTTTACCCAGGTTCGGCCCCTCAAGTTGAGGTAAAGACCTACTCCTGCTTGTCTGGAATTATCGATTGGTGGCTACAATGCGATGTTCAATGATTCGATGCCCTAGACGGCGCACCCTCCCGGCCTTTATACTACAGGCCGGGTCTCGGGTGGACGGTGCGGATTGCACGTACAAGATAAGGAAAGCATCACCGACCTAAGTCGACTACTTGTGCCACACGGTGTCCTTCTTGGGCTTCGCTGGGCCTTCATTGGCGTGACCCAGTACCACCACCGTGGGAGACCCGAAAGGTAGCCCCACGACAGTAGCCCCCGAGTGCTCAGTCGAATCGTAGAGTCGGGTGGAGGACTCCCCCTTTCAGGGCACGCCACATGGAATCGTCGAAGCTTGCTTCGAGTGAGCTTGTCTTGATTCTTCGGGTGCACCGATTTGATCTTTCGGAGTCGCAGCATTTCGACTGCCCTTGTCCACAATCATCGGGTGCGCGAACAGCGCTCCCGATGGGAGTAGCCCCCGAGATTAAGCTGAATTGCTTGCAATTGAGATTAAACTCAAATTTCCTCAGTCGAAAAGCCCGCTCCCGATGGGAGTAAACAGATGACTCGAATTTGTCCGAGTCAAAACTGTCCTGGCTCGACTTACTCTTCACTCAGCCTTGATGGCCTACTAGTCATAACGTCAGCTTTAAAAAAGCTTACTTCGTCTTATTCCATTCGAACGTTTGGTTCGAACGTACTTGGTTCAGTCGAATGACTGTCGAATGCTCAGCCAATTGCTTGGCTTACTTGACACACTTCCGTGATGACGTCAGGGATGACGCTTTTGATGACATGACCCGACACGCTCTGCGCCCGACGGGACGTGACGATGGTGGGCCCGCTGTCACAGCGGCGACCTGCTGAATATGGACCGTTGGGCGCGAAAACTCCGCGGCGTGATGATGATGCTTCGGTTCCCGTGCGTAGTGGAGCACGACCAATGTGTCCTTCGTGCGACACGTGGACGGCCGGATCCTTGCGGCGCCTTGCAGTTCCGCGATTGACGGCCAAAATGAACTGCCCCGCGGTATATAATTTTCACCGCGGCGCAGGGGCAGTTCACCAAGCCTCATTCTTCTCCCTCGCCGCCAGTTCTTGCCATCGCTGTTCCTCGCGAAAAAGCTTCCAAAAATCCTCCCCTTTCCCCTCTGGCGACATGGGCCACAAGAGAGTTAAGGGTACTGAGAGCTCCTCCGCCGCCGGCGAGGACGCCGGGATGAAGAAGGTGGAAGGCGACTGGGGCAAATCCTCAGTCAGAGCGGCGGAGCTCGACAACCTCCGCCAGCAGGGGCTGCTGCCGCCGGAGAGCACGGCGACGACGCGGGCGCCCGGTAAGGATACCATCCCTGCTCCCCGCAATGGGGAACGCGTCTGCTTCGTGGAGTTTCTTCCACGGGGATTCGGGTTCCCCCTTCACGATTTCGTCCGTGGGCTTCTGTACGCCTATGGGATTCAGATCCACGATCTGACTCCCAACAGCGTCTTAAGCATCACGAGCTTTATCGTGTTGTGCGAATGCTTTCTGGGGATCGCACCCCACTGGGCACTTTGGAAGTCGCTCTTCCAGGTGCGCCGGATGGTGGGTAAGTCGAAAGAGGCATACCCAGTCGGCGGTTTTGGCATCCAGCTTCGTGGCGACACGGTCTTCTTCCATATGAAGAAGTCCGACTCCGTGCAAAACTGGAGAAAGAAGTGGTTCTACGTCAAGTGGAACCAAGCCGGGCTTCCCGACTTCGCCGCTGATCGGCCCTTGAGGAAAACCAACGCCTGGTCGCACCCCCTGTCGGCGGAGGAGAAGGAGTCGATCAAACCGCTGACGTCATTGCTTCGCGGGCTGTTGAAGTCGATGGGACGCGAAGCGGGCGGGATCCAGCTGATCGCCATGTTCCATAGGCTGAGGGTACAGCCGCTTCAACAACGCCCTCTCCCGATGTGGGAAATGGCAGTCGACCCGGCGGTTGACGATGCGCAGGTCGCGATCAAGGTGAGGAATATCACCAGTCTGCGGGTCGCCGACCCGTGCAACGTGACTTGCCCAGTCGCGCCGTTCAGCTCGACGAATCCGATCCCAGAGGTAAGTGTTTGAATCTTGATTTCTTCTTTGTGTGTCATTCGACTGTCTTTTTTCTGATTTTCCGACTGTTGCTTGCTGCTCTTCAGGATCGTAAGAACTACGTGAGCCTTCCTCCGTTGATGGAGAATGGCGCTCACGATGAAGCCGCAATCGTTGCCGAGCAGGACGGCGATGAAGAGAGTCCTCCCCCTGCCTACTCGCGTAGCGAGGAAGTGGAGGAGGAAGAAGAGGAGGACACGGCTCCACCCGCGAAGCGGCGTAAGCAGAAGAACGTCGACTTCACCGCGGCGACGTCTCCCTTGAAGGAGGCGGCAGAGGAGGAGAAGGACTCTAGCGGATCTTCTTCAGTGCCGAAGGAGCCGGTGAACCCGCTGATAGCGACTCCGCTGAACTCCGCGCCTCCCGCGGGGTTTGGGAGGATGCCGTCTCCTTCTATGAGCAGCAATGGTGAAGATGTTGACAGGTAAGCTTTCTGCGACTGAACCTTTCTGATTCGTTTCTTCTTTCTGTTCCTTGGGTGTTTTCTGAATCTTTTGTAAGCAGCCATCAAGGTGGTAATGTCCATGTTTCGCCTTGTGAGGAGGAACACCAGTCTGCTGCCCCGGAGCATGCGACTGGTACAACTGAAGAGGCGCCACAGGCGAACGATCCTCCGGTGCTGGACCCTTCGACGGCCACCCGGCCGGATGGTGCCGCTGATGCGACTGCCGTGGATGCTGATCTGACCCAGCATGTAAGTATCTTCTTTCTTATCTTGCAAATTCTTGTATCGGGTGCGCGAACAGCGCTCCCGATGGGAGTAGCCCCCGAAGATGTGCGTGACTAGAATAGTCGGGTACAGATTTATACTTCTTTTTCCGCAGCCCGTCTATCGTCAGCAGATGGAAACGGCCACCCGCTTCATTCGTCTGGAGCAGGAGGCTAGTCAACTTCGTGCTGCGCTTGAGCAGTCAAAGATTAAGTATCCCTTGTCGAGTCTTTTGAACTTTCTTCGACTGTTTGCAATTCTGATCTTTTGCTCGGGTGTTCTGCAGAAGACAACCAAGGCTTGGCGAAGCGGGTCCAGCAACTGGAGAAGTCGCTTGAGACCCAGACTGAGGCAGAAAAGGTTCAGGTCGAACGCCTGATTAGCATTGCCACAGTCATTGGTGGTAAGTTCTCGGCTGATAGAAGCCTACTTTTGCCTTTATTGCCTGCAGGTAACCTTACTATTCGCGTTATTTCTGAATGTAGGTGTTGGTGGTGGTGCTCCCCCTGAAGGGACGTCCAGCGCGAATACCACCTTGTCGGCGGCAGTCGACCTCTGCAACCGGGTTTGCGCGTGCGCCGCGGACGCTGTGAAGAAGTCCTCGAGCGCCCTGGCCAACATCTATCAAGGTGTTTTCCCTGGTCAGGCTGCGCCTAAGGGGGCTGACGCGCTGGCGGCTCCATTTGCTGAGGCGAATGTGATGGCCAACTACACCCGCACCCAGACGGTACGCGGCTCCGAGCTCACCTTCCGTCTGTTACTCGGTCATGGGATCTCGGGTGACTTTGAGGCGGCTGTGCGCGACTTCCCTCGAAGGCCTGATGGAAAGTCCAAATCCCTGGCCAGTGTCAAGGACAAGGCGACTAAGTTAGCTGGAAAGCTGATTGACACCTTTGAGAGGAAGCTTGCGGAGTCAGCCGCCAAAAAAGGCCGCACACCGTCGGGTTCTGCCATGTAGTGTTGTAGTAGGGGTCTTCTTTTGTCTTTTGTAATGAAACTCGATGAAATCAATGGATATGCTGATTCTGTCATGCGACTGTGCTTTTGTCTAGTCTTGCTGTTGAAAATAGTGCTCTCTAATGTTCTTTAAATTGACAGCCTGACGGAAGTGCTCCTCCTGAAGTCGCGGAAGATATCCGTGCGTACTGGGATGAGGGCACCTCTTCGGCTGCACCTGCGTCTTCGCGTTGTACGACTTCTCCAGCTCCCGCGCGTAGCGCGAACGACCAGCGAGTGTTCGGCTTCATGAAGAGCAAGATTGGAGAACTTGAGTCGAAGTTGCGGATAGCGAACATTGATCTTGAGCGTCTGAAATTGCGCTCGAGTGGGGAGTTCAATCCACGCGAGCGATTCATTCTTGAGCAGACTGATCTCATCTGTCGTCAGTTGCAAGGTTGGATTCTGCCCACCTCCTGTTATACATTTATGCTTGTGCTATGCTGAATTTTCCTCGTTGATGCAGTTGTGAACTCCGACTGGCAGGCCGAAGATGCTCGAGTGAACGAGCGCGTGGAGAGGGAAACCACCGGCACTTCAGTCGAAGCCCGGCAATTCTGGGTTCATAAGCAGGAGGGCCGCATACTTGCTCGGATGCTGGATCGCACCTGGCGGGCTGCCATTGTCCTGGAGGGTTGTCGAAGACTCTTGCGCAGATCAACAGGGTATTCTTCCCGCTCGACGAGCAGCCGACTGGGTTGCCCGCTCTGTTGGGGAAATTCCGCCGTGCTACGGCGTTGAAGGAGATTGTCTTCGGTCAGCTTGTCGCCGGGGCAAATGTAGCATTCGCGTACGTGCGAATGCATCGAAGCCATGTTCCTCTGCTTGGCATCCTTGGCGGCCTGCCAAGGGATTCAGACTATGCGGAGTCTTACGCTGCGGCGCGTCGTGCGATGGAGCAGGTCATGCACCGTACTGAAGAACTCGTCGGTCCCTTGGACGAGCCGAAGGAGGAAGCTGCCGACTGAGGATGTGAAAAAGCCTTTAGTGTAGAATGTTAGCTTGTAACATAAATATATGTATGCATGTAAATATGCTGATACGGGGTTAATCCCTAAGTATATGAAAACGGTGTGTCGTGAACTCATAACCCGTGTGGAGCAGCCCCCGAGTGTGTCGGGTGGCGTCCTTGGTGAGCAAGAGTGCGAACTGAACGTTATGTCTTAGGCCTTGACAGCGCAGCCCCCGAGTGCATCGGGTGATGGCCTAGGCTTTCGAGTTAGACCTGTGCGGTGCAGCCCCCGAGTGCGTCGGGTGGCAGCCTAGGTTTTCAAGTAGGACCTGTACGGCTCGAGCCCCCGAGTGAATCGAGTGGCGGCCTAGGATTTTTGGGTGATGCCTGTTAGGCGCAGCCCCCGAGTGATTCGAGTGGCGGTCTAGGCTAACTTTAGACCTGTACAGCGCGAGCCCCCGAGTGCGTCGAGTGGCGGCCGAGGATTTTTGGGTGATGCCTGTTAGGCGCAGCCCCCGAGTGGTTCGAGTGGCGGCCTAGGCTAACTTTAGACCTGTACAGCGCGAGCCCCCGAGTGCGTCGAGTGGCGGCCGAGGATTTTTGGGTGATGCCTGTTAGGCGCAGCCCCCGAGTGGTTCGAGTGGCGGCCTAGGCTAACTTTAGACCTGTACAGCGCGAGCCCCCGAGTGCGTCGAGTGGCGGCCGAGTATTTTTGGGTGATGCCTGTTAGGCGCAGCCCCCGAGTGGTTCGAGTGGCGGCCTAGGCTAACTTTAGACCTGTACAGCGCGAGCCCCCGAGTGCGTCGAGTGGCGGCCGAGGATTTTTGTGTTGGACCTGTGTAACGCAGCCCCCGAGTGGTTCGAGTGGCGGCCTAGGTTGCAAAGGAGAGGGTGACACAAAATTTCTTTAATCATCTTTATTTATTCTCGCAAACAGGCCGTCTCATTAAAACCCTTCCAGTCCCCTTAGGTACCCTGGCGAGGGAAAGAGTGCGTAAGAAACCTGCTGCTACTTTGAGTTTACAGTGTAGGGTACATCAGGCGTAGAAGCGGCGTAGCTGTGCCACGTTCCACGGGTTACTGCAAACTGTTCCTGTGGCTTGGTCCTTCAGGCGGTATGCTCCATTGCCGATTGCTTCTGTCACAATGTACGGGCCTTCCCATGGGGAGGCGAGCTTGTGCACTTTCTTCTGCTTGAGTCGAAGGACCAGGTCGCCTGGGACAAAAGCTCTGGGTCGCAGTCGTCGCCCGTGGTAGTTGCGCAGGTCCTGCTGGTACACTGCTGTGCGGCTGAGGGCGATGTCGCGTGCTTCATCTAGAGTGTCCATGTCATCTTCTAGCGCCTCTTCTGCGTCGGACTCGTCGTAGGCCACGACCCGTGGAGCGTCAAACTTAATGTCACAGGGTAAGACTGCTTCTGCGCCGTACACCATAAAGAACGGTGTGTATTGGGTGGATCTGTTCGGCGTGGTGCGTAGGCTCCATAGCACGCTTGGAAGTTCCTCTACCCAGGCTCCTGCAGCTCGTTTCAACGGCACTCGCAGACGCTTCTTTATCCCTTTGCTGACTAGGCCGTTGGCCCTTTCGACTTGTCCGTTAGACTGCGGGTGTGAGACAGATGCGTAGCTGAGCTTGATGCCTTGTTCCTCGCAGAAATCTCTGAACTCCTCGGCTGTAAAGTTCGTGCCGTTGTCGGTGATGATACCGTGGGGCACGCCAAATCTGAAGATGATGGACCTGATGAAGTTGACTGCTGAAGTTGCGGTTGAACTTGTGATTGGCACCGCCTCGATCCACTTCGTGAATTTATCGACTGCCACCAGGAGGTGCGTGTGCCCACCCGGGGAGGACTTCCTGAAGGGACCTACCATGTCGAGTCCCCACTGCGCGAACGGCCATGCAAGTGGGATGGTTTTCAATGCTGATGCAGGTGCGTGAGGTTTGTTGGCGAACTCTTGGCAGCCGACGCACCTTTTTACGAGCTCGACTGCGTCTTGCATTGCAGTGGGCCAGTAGAACCCTGCTCGCAAGGCCTTGGCAACCAGTGCTCGACTGCTTGCATGATGCCCGCAGATTCCGGCGTGGATGTCGAGTAGAATAGCTTGGCCGTCAGATGGATCAATGCACCTTTGGAGTACGCCTGAGATGCTTCGCTTGTAAAGCTCGCCCTTGATGATGGTGAAGCCCTTCGAGCGGCGGACAATGCGCCTTGCTTCGACTGGGTTCTCTGGCAGCCGCTGATGCAGCATGTAGGCCAGATACGGGCTTGTCCATGTGGGTTCGACCAGCATGATCTCCATGGGCTCCTTCTCCGTGCTTTGCGGGTTGGTGGTAGTTGTTGTCGATGCAGGGGGTTCTGGCGGGGGCCGGACCCTGATAGAGCGCTGCGTGATGCACTCGAGGAAGACTCCGGGTGGAACCGGAGCTCGATCTGAGCCGAGGTTGGCGAGGATGTCGGCTTCTTCATTGCTTTCGCGGCCAATGTGTCGCAGTTCGCAGCCGTCGAATTGGCCTTCCAGCTGGTTGTACAGCTCCCTGTATGCTATCATGTTGTCAGCGATGGCGTCGCATTGCTTCATTGTTTGCTGCACCACCAGGTAGGAGTCGCCATAGATCATGAGGCGAGTGGCGCCGCAGTTCTTGGCCATCCGCATGCCGTGGATCAGTGCCTCGTACTCCGCCTCGTTGTTGGAGGGTGTTGGAAATTTCATCTGCAGCACGTACTTAAGCTTATCGCCTTTGGGTGATATGAGCACGACTCCCGCTCCGGCTGAGTTGAATTTCTTGGATCCATCGAAGTACATGGTCCATGCAGTCGATAAATCAGGCTCGTCTGGTAGCTGCGCTTCTATCCACTCTGTGGTGAACTCCGGGAGGACCTGAGCCTTGATTGCCTTCGGGTGCACGTACTTCAGCCCCCATGGCCCTAACTCGACAACCCACTTGGCGACTCGCCCTGTCGCGGATGGATTAGTGAGGATGTCTGACAGGGCGGAGGAGCTTACCACCGTTATCGGGTGCTCGGAGAAGTAGTGTACCACCTTCCTTGACGTCATGAAGACGGCGTATGCCAGCTTCTGGTAGTGCGGGTACCTCTGCTTTGACTCTGTTAATACCTCGCTGAGGTAATACACGGGCCGTTGGACGGGATGAGCCCTTCCTTCTTCCTCCCGTTCGACTACGAGAACGGTACTGACCACTCTGTTCGTGGCTGCCACGTAAAGGTACAGTGGTTCATTCTCCTGGGGTGCTACCAGTACTGGAGGGGTTGTCAGGGTCTTCTTCAGCCTGTCAAAGGCATCCTGTGCTTCCTCCGTCCACTCGAATTTGTCCGCCTTTTTCATCAGCTGGTAGAAGGGCAGGGCCTTTTCTCCCAGCTTACTTATGAATCGACTGAGTGCTGCGACTCTGCCGGCTAGACTTTGTACGTCATGGAGTTTTGTTGGTGCAGGCATGTCGAGTATATTTTGCACCTTTTCTGGATTTGCTTCGATTCCTCTCGCAGAGACAAGGTACCCCAGTAGCTCTCCGGCTGGGACGCCGAAAACGCACTTGTCTGGGTTCAGCTTGATCTGGTACTTGTCGAGTGCCTCGAAGACCTTGCGGAGGTCGTCGATGAGGGTGTCCTCTTTGCGGGTGGTGATGACGATATCGTCGACGTAGACTTGGACCACCTTCCCGATAAGCTCCTTCAGGCAGGCTTGCATTGTACGCTGGTACGTGGCCCCAGCGTTTTTCAACCCGAAGGGCATCATGGTGTAGCAGAACACACCGTGTGGTGTGATAAACGCCGTCTTCTCTTGGTCTTCGACTGCCATCTTGATCTGCTGGTAGCCTGAGTAGGCATCCAGGAAGGACAGGCGTGCGCAGCCCGCAGTCGAGTCGACGATCTGATCAATCCGCGGGAGCGGAAAGTGATCCTTGGGGCAACATTTGTTGATGGCGGTGAAGTCGACGCACATGCGGAGTTTCTTCGTCTTCTTCTTTTCCACCAGTACTGGGTTTGCTACCCACTCTGACTTCTTGATTTCTTTAATAAAACCGGCATGGAGCAGCCGGTCGATCTCCAAACTGATCGCGTCTCTCTTTGGACCCGAAAAGCGCCTCATGGTTTGCTTGACAGGTCTGGCGTCCTTGTGAACGTGTAATCGGTGCTCGGCGAGTTCTCTTGGTATGCCTGGCATATCAGAAGGTTGCCAGGCGAATATCTTCCAGTTTTCGCGCAGGAACTCGACGAGCGCGCTTTCCTATGCGCTGGTCAAGCTTGATGACACCCGAACCACCTTGTCAGCATCTGTCGGGTGTACCTGGTGGGCCCTGGTATCGTCGCTGGTGTTGAACGCCGAGTCCTTGGATGATTTCTTCTTTGGGGGGAAGAGGGTCTTGTCGTTGTCGACTGCCAACATCTCCAGGTGATCGTCCATCCCAAAGAACTCAGAGATCCTGCTGAACTCGCGGTCGCAGCTGTCGGACCGGTCGAAGTCGCCTCTCACCGTGATGACACCCTTGGGTCCAGGCATCTTGAGCATGAGGTAGGCGTAGTGGGGTATCGCCATGAACCTTGCAAAAGTTGGACGCCCGAGGATGGCGTGGTACTGTGATTTCCAGTCGACCACCTCGAAGTCGATTGCCTCCCTCCGGAAGTTGTCGGGTGTGCCGAAGATCACGTCGAGTGTGATTACTCCCATGGGCGTAACTGCTTGCCCTGGTACTATACCGTGAAAGGTATTAGATGACGGCGTCAGGTTGGAAGTTGACCTGTTCATGCGCCTGAGGGTGTCAGCGAAAAGAATGTTGATTCCGCTGCCTCCATCCATGAACACCTTTTTCAAGGTGTACTCCCCGATCTGAGCTTCGACTACCAGAGCGGCGTGCCCGGGCCGTGGTATTGCCGGCGGGTGATCAGCCCTGGAGAAGGTGATGTCTGTCTCTGATCCTCTCAGGTACTCGGGTACTGCGGGTGGATTGGTGATTGCCTGAAAGACTTGGCGAGTAATGAGCTTCTGGGTCCTGTTGGAAGGACGCCCCTTCTGTATCATGTTCATCTGCCCGCGTGGTGCTGGCACGTTGGCAGGGTCCTGTTGCTGCGGTTGCTGCTGCTGCTGTTGCGGCTGCTGCGGTTGTTGCGGCGGGTAGTAAGCCAGTGCTGCTTGCGCTGGGTTGGCGAGTGGAGGAGCTGGTGGTGCGTTGATTGCCAGCTGTCCCGCGACTGGTTGTCCCGCGGGTGATGCTTGATGAACCTGCTGCCCGTCCGTAGCAAGTACGCGCGTGAAGGCCCTGGCCAGCCGTTGCGCCTTCTTGCAGTCCTTCAACAGGTGTCGGGATCCCCACTTGCCTGTTTCCGGGTCCTTGAACATATGGTGCCTGCAGGGTTGCTCTAGCTCTTCCTCATCCGTGAGTATGCGTCTGCGCCACTCGCGCTTGCGACTTCCATCTCCGCGGTAGCCGCTGCCACCACCTTGGTTGTATCCTCTATCATTGCCACCGCCTTGGCTATATCCCTATCATGCCACCGCCTTGGCTATATCCTCTATCATTCTCACGGGGGGTTTCGAATCCCGCCGCTACTAACTCTATTGAGTCGTGGCCGATAAAGCGTGGTTTCTTTTTCAGTCGACCCTCTCGCCAGTTGCTGGGTTGGGGATCTGGCATTGAGTCGCGGACGGAGTCTTCTCCATCTGCCCATTGGTTGGCGATCTGCATAAGGTCTATCATATTCTTCGGCCTGAGCCTACCAAGTTCTTCGCGAAGGTCGCGGCGGGTGAGGCCGTAGATGAATGCATCCATGACTCTGTCCTCTGAGGTGGCTCCATCCATGGTGTTGCGGAGCAGGGTCCACCGTTGGATGTACGAACGGAGTCGCTCCTCATGGCCCTGTTTGCAAGCTTGGAGCTCGATGAGGGTGGTTGGCCTGGCGTAAGTTCCCAGGAAACCTTTTATGAATGCAGTCCTGAATTCCTCCCAAGTCCTGAAGGCATCCTTCGGCTGCGTGTTGAGCCACCCGCGGGCGGACCCCGTGAGCATCAGCTGGATGTACTGCATGGCGGTAGTCGAATTACCACCTTGGCAGCTGCATGCGATGAGGTAGTCGTCCAGCCAATCCTGCGGGTGCTGCTTTCCGTCGTACTTTTGTGTCTCCGCCGTCAGCTTGAAGCCTTTGGGCATCTTCGTGTCGCGAATATTTATACTGAAACACGGGGCTCCACGTGGCTCGTGGTCTTCATCATCGTCGAGTAGTCCTGCTTCTCGCAGTCGACGGGCACGGTCTATCCTTCTCTGTGTGACGACGTTGCGGCCATCCTCGCCGGGCTGCAGTTGTCGCAGTCGAATCGGTTCCCGATCTGCCGCTGGTGCGACTCCACGGTCACGACGTCCTCGTTCCTCGTACATCCCTTCGACTGGTTCTCCTCTTGCCAAGACTTCCTCGACTTGCCTCAAGGCTTGGATCTGCTGCCTGTGTACGCGGGCGTTGGCGCTTCCTTCCGGCGGCTGCATGACCCGCAAATAGGTCTCGACTCCCATAAGCGCAGAGGCGGGTGTTCTGGGGATGGGTATTCCGTCCTCGTCTTCCAAGAAAGATGACTCCAAGTTGCGGGTGAGGTGGATGCGATCGGCCTCGTGCACCCGCGGCATGCGAGTTCTGTGCCTTCCTTCTTGATTGACTTCTTCTGATCCAGACATGAATGTGAGCGCTGCCCTCCTGGCACTCGACTCGTCGGCTAGCTCCTTGCGCCGGGCCAACTCGGCTTTATCCTGTTTGATTCGTTCGGCTTCCTTCCAGAGCAAGTACTGGACCGCCTGTCGATCTTCCTGTGGATCTTCCGGGGCAGGGAACGTGCCATCGTCCACGTGCTTCTGTGCCCTAATCGCCAGCTCCCGGGTGATGGTAAGTTTCGTCACCTTGTCTTGCAGGGTGACTTCCATGGGGTACACGGGTGCTGATGGACCAGCCATGTAGACTTGCGCGGGGTAGACCCGTCGAGTGGGGCTGATGCTCCCTGTCGTGCTTCCTTCATCTGAGCTGTACTCGTTGTCGAAGATCACAGCAACGTGGTGGGTACCACGGTCGCTGCTACTGGCGGCTGCGCGACGCGTAGATGCGATCGGCGCAATCGAAGCTGGTGCGGATCTTGGCTGGCGCCCGAACAGGTAGGTCGGAGTAGACTTGACTCGCCCCGTGGCCGCAGCAGATGCGTTTTTCTTGGCAACCGCAGATGCGATCGCCGCAGTCGAAGTTGATGTAGTCGAAGTAGACGCAGTCGCCTTGACCGCGGCAGATGCGATCTTCGCGACGGTGAAGCCATGGTCGGCGCAGTTGATGTAGACGCAGATGTCGATGTAGATGCGATCTCCGTAATCTTCACGGCGGGTGAGGTTGCGATCGGTGCAGCCGCCATGGATGCAGGCGCCTCCATTGAGCGCAGGGCGGCCTGCGTAGGGCGGAGGGTTCCGCGACTGTCCACCAGATAACGCAGACTACCAAAGGTAATCCACGTGCTCTGTTGGAATCCGGCGTAAGCCGAAAGATCCGCCGGCGAGTGCTCGACGTACTCGAGGAAGCCGGTGTAGATCGACTCCCTCGCGCTGATGGTGTTGTTGGTTGCGGGTGAGGCCGGCATGATCACGACTCCAGCGATCTGTTCTTTCCCACAGACGGCGCCAATTGACGAGCTTGTGACTCGGCAAATCCCTAGGTCGAATACCCCGGGTTGATTGAAGGAGAAAGAGAGAGATCAGGCTGGTGAACACAACGGCTAACAGGGGGCGATTTTACCCAGGTTCGGCCCCTCGAGTTGAGGTAAAGACCTACTCCTGCTTGTCTGGAATTATCGATTGGTGGCTACACTGCGATGTTCAATGATTCAATGCCCTAGACGGCGCACCCTCCCGGCCTTTATACTACAGGCCGGGTCTCGGGTGGACGGTGCGGATTGCACGTACAAGATAAGGAAAGCATCACCGACCTAAGTCGACTACTTGTGCCACACGGTGTCCTTCTTGGGCTTCGCCGGGCCTTCATTGGCGTGACCCAGGTACCACCACCGTGGGAGACCCGAAAGGTAGCCCCACGACACTAGTTCATCCTACAAGAGAACGGTGAGAAAGAGAGCCTCATGATCATAAAAGCAAAAAATTATGTCAACATACTTTGTAGTTTTTATCCCAACATCTCGACATTCCTCCAAGTCTCCATTGAACAAATAATAGAAGACCAAGCCTACCATGCATGACAAATCATTAAGCTTTCGAAGAGTCGCGTGAACCGTCCACCCAAACATGTGTGTTAACAAAATTCAGGACACAAGAGACTTGAAAACAACTGATCGCAAGCACTTCGGTGATTTCTTGTGGTGGAACGAGCACATGGAGGTGAAGTTATAGACTTGACATGGATGCTCACATTTATCTGAATTTTATTTTATAATTCAAACAACGATATTTTTACCATGGTAGGTGACAAACGATATTCTTAGTTCTATTAAGATTTGCAAGGGAAGCCATGGTGTGTGGCATGGTGAATTGGTGATCCTCCCATTTTTATACGTGCTATAATTGCGAACTATGTAACTGTTATTCCTAATTAATATTTTTTGAGGCAATATTCCTAATTAATTCATAAAGTACGTCGCGATGGCTTTCCCTCAAACAAAAAAAATTTGCTGGCCGAAATATGTATATTTTGACCTAGGCCTGACAAGGCCCAATTGATACACGTATGCGTACAGGCCTGTACTCTGGGCCTCCACAATTGAAAATCCCACAGGCCACGGGGCACAAAGTGTATTCTCTTCAGTATCGGCCTAGCATAGCGGAGCCCGTGCTAAAACAGGTCGAGTAAAAGAGAAGGAAATGTAATTATCGTTTAGCGGCCTGAGGTAATCCTACAATCTAAATATGGCCCTTCTCTGCAACTTCAATCCTAGCACGCATATCATCCTAAATAATCACTTGTCTCAGGGGCTATCCACAAAAACCCTATCCCCAAAATCCCCAACTCCAACCCCCGCGAACCACTCAGACGAAGAATCAGCTACTCCTCCACACTCCGACCATGGCGCGCGCCGGCGTTTCCACCGCGCCGCTCTCCCGCCTGCACTCCCCGACGCCTTCATTTCCTCAAATTTCCCATGCGCACGCTCATTCCCAGCTTCGCATTCACCAGCAGCGCAAGGCTCTCACCGTCGCCTCGGCTCTGCCCCAGGTCGCGGACCTCCCCGCGCTCTCCCTGCCCGCCGTGGCCGCGGCCGCGGCAGCTCTGGCGGCGGCGGTATCGCTCTCCGACCCAGAGCGCCGTCGCAAGGCGCAGGCGGAGGCAGTGGGCGGCGGGGACAAGGAGGCAGTGCGCGCCTACTTCAATTCCACAGGATTCGAGCGGTGGCGCAAGATCTACGGGTCGGCCACGGACGACGTGAACCGCGTGCAGCTGGACATCCGCGAGGGCCACGCGCAGACGGTTGCCGCGACGCTCGCCATGCTGCGCGACGCCCCCGACGTCCCGCTCGCGGGCGCCACCGTGTGCGACGCCGGCTGCGGCACGGGGTGCTCTCCATCCCGCTCGCGTCCAACGGCGCCTCCGTGCTCGCCTCCGACATCTCCGCCGCCATGGTGTCGGAGGCCCAGCGGCAGGCGCAGCTCGCCCAGGCGGCGGGGTCGCCGGACTTCCGCATGCCGCGGTTCGAGGTGAGGGACCTGGAGAGTCTGGACGGCAGCTACGACATCGTGGTGTGCCTGGACGTGCTCATCCACTACCCGAAGGAGGAGGCGCAGAAGATGATCCGGCACCTCGCGTCGCTCGCCGAGAAGCGGCTCGTCATCAGCTTCGCGCCCAAGACGATCTACTTCGACCTGCTCAAGCGCGTCGGCGAGCTGTTCCCGGGCCCGTCCAAGGCCACGCGCGCCTACCTCCACTCGGAGAAGGACATCGAGGAGGCGCTCCGCGCCGCCGGGTGGCGCGTCAAGAACCGGGGCTTCATCTCCACCCAGTTCTACTTCGCCAAGCTCTACGAGGCAGTGCCCGTCAGCGGCTCCTCCTCGTAGCTGGAATTTTCGTTGTTGTAACTTTGTTCATAGACAACCTTGTATTCCGGAATTTTGATTCTACATACTGGCAAAGTTTTGATATATCTTGGAGTATTAGGATGTAGGTAATGTATGTATCCCTCGCTAGTTTGAGTATAATTTGTTGGTGTCACTCGACTCTGCATCACTTGCAAACCCGGGCGACATGCGTGGATCGGCAAAGCTGTAACCTGTATGTGGATATCTGACATTCTGGATGCAGCTGCAACCTGCAGATGAGCAGTTCTGTAACTTCTGTTAGCTGCGTGTGCGCATTCGGCGGACACAAACGGAAAGAAATGTTCAGTCGAGTGTTCTGTTTATAGTCGCCCTTGACTTGGAGCTATGCAGATAATGCAGGGCGCCACCAGTATCCATCGATCCGTGATGTTCTCCACCGCACGCTGCTTCCTCCCCGTCCACTCGCAGCCGCGCGTCGCGGCCCCCTCCCGCCGCCGAACACCGGCGCTCACCGTCGTGTCGGCCAGGCCACGCCGCGGAGGCGCGCGCCGCGACCGCTCATGGGACGACGACGGCGGCGGGAGCGGCGACGAGGACGCCCTCGACGAGAGCTTCTTCGGAAACCCGTTCGATGAGGAAGAGCCAGTGGAGCCAGTCGAGCCGGAGGAGCCGCCCGGGAGGCAAAGACGTGCCCCCTCGTCGGAGTCGCCCGGGGGGCAGCTGCGCGGGTCGGACGTGCTGCGGGCGCTGCAGAGGGCGGCCGCGGCGAAGATGGAGGCTAAGAAGAAGACGAAGAGGAACGCGGGCGCGCGGCCGACGGCGCGGCGGCAGGAGAAAGGAACCGGCGGCGGCGGCGGCGCCAAGCCTGTGGAGGTGGTGGGAGAGGCGAGGCCGATAGAGATAAGGCGCGAGTGGGCGCCGAGGATACGTGAGCTGGAGCTCAGGGTGCAGCAGCTCCTCCACAAGCAACACCAATAGAAACCGCGACTGATAAAATCCGTCGTTAAATGTTCCATATATGCGAGATTCCCATGGTTTAGTTGCTCGGTGATCAATCCATGCTTGTATTTGTCTGATCTGAGATTTTTCAACTGGAACTGGTCATGTTAACTGACAGTTTGACACGGCCAAGGAGCCGGCTCGAGTAACTCAAACTGACAGAGTCTTTTCACCTGAAACATTTTCATGTTGTTTTTTGATATGTTTCAACTTGAACTTGAATGGTTTCATGGGATGTGACAAAACGGCTGCTCGGTTTATATCAGTTAACATTCTGGCATTCGGTGGTGGGTTTTGTCCGACCCTGATTTGTTTGTTCTGTGGCCAGAACGTGGGGATCTTGTTCGGCAGAGACGATATGGTTTCAGTTTGTAAACCTGGGAATGGGGCATCAACTTGCTTGATGTGCTGTTGATCTTAAAAGAAACATCCATGCAAGTACTAAATAGTAAATATTGAAATGTCAGTGGAAATGGTAGCTGGAAGCTGGTCAGAGTACACTTTAATTAGTCAGGGCCTCCACGAGACGTGTAAACTAATCGAGACAAGCGACTGAAGCGCTACTCGCAACTAACTTCGAACCTAAAACATGTATGTTAATCGGATAATCTGCAATAGCACAGTAGAAAAAGCATGTTGCCTGCTTATCTCGAAGCACGCCAGACCGTGGCTAGCACCGACACCCAAGTGTCTACAAACGTCATGGGGCTGCCCCCCCCACCCACATGATATAATCTAGCTTAGTACAAAAAGCATGTTGGCAGCTTATCTCGAAGACAGTACCAAAAGCCTTTTTCATAAATCTCCTTTGTGCATCAGTTTATAAATGTAATTGCAATCCTTAGTTCATAGTTTAACTATTTTACATATAGTGAATAAAGTTCTTTTTTGTGGGTTGAAGTGAAGAAGGTTAGGATGCAAATCATCGGATTTATGTTGATGACGTCACATCTGATGAGATGCCAAACCGTGGAGAAGCGAAGCATGTGAAGAAGATGAGAAAGAGGAAGTGAAGATCGACTATTTTTTTTTTACACATCACGACAATTGGCGTTGTGAGGTCACACATAATGCCCGACGGGTAATCAATACTTAAAAGAAATTAGAGGAACGTTTTATTTTGATTTGGGGATGCATGAACTCGACACCAACGAAGGTGGCGGTAGTAGACGATGACGAATTTACAGTGAAACATGGAGGTAGACGAAGAAGAGAGAGGGACGTCAGAGGCGAGAAAGACGACTCTGGCGTGAGGGAAAATCCACAGAGAACAAATAGATGCTAATGACGTTAGTACCATACGCCCGTAGGATTCACACTATAGAGATGTCCTACAACTTTGTGTCAACTTGCCAAAAATAATATCCGAAATTATAGGTTAATCTATGTAAAATCAGGTGAGCTCTGGCTTATAGTCAATAAAAGGGAATATCGGTCACAGCCAGATAATGGGATAGCTGAATTCGTCGACGTAGAAAAGACCGTAAGCAAAGGGGGAATTACCTAAAAAAACCTATAATTTTCAAAAAGATTGCCGAAGCTGCCGCTGAACTCATCGTCATTGTACCAATAGAAACCCTAGCAATGTATAACATGGATAAATTCAGCCACTAAAGCACTTGCAAAGACATATAGAGGACCAAACATTGTTGAATAGACACAATAGTAAACTGACGCATACTAACATTGGCAAACGTGCGAAGTATATCAGCCAGGAAACCAACCTAATCTATGCAGAATCGTGCCAACATCACGATACCAAGATGATGATTTTGCTCTCAAAGGCCCGGAAGAAGGGGTTGTTGATGATTGTTGTTGTGGTAGATCAACGGTCAAGCAGGGTATCTATTCTTCAGTAACTACGACAAAATTTGAGTATGTGATGTATACGATGGTATTACGAAGAATTCATTGTATACTTTGTGAGATTTGACATAATCAATGTTTTTAATTGGTTCGTGTTATTCGTTTGGCGACTTAATCCTATGTTGCGAGAGGCGAGGAGGGATACGTTTCGACTAGTGGCTAGGGTCAAAGAGGATGCCACCTCGAAACATCTATTCCCTCGCAGTAGCTCCGAGCCTTGCTAAGGTCCCTTAGATCCTACCCTTCCTCTCAATCCCTTCTCAAGACCCTTGCGAGATTCTCTGGTTGAGTTTGATTCCAAGTGAGAGAGTGTGCTTGTTACATGCCCACGAGGGAGGGCTTTTATGGACTAAGAGTCATTGACGAAATACCAAGACTACCCTTTCTATAGGGTCCGTGATGAACTAGGAGGGGAGGGAATCTATAGTCTATGGTGGACAAAGCCTTCTTATCCCTTCGCCATGATGAGCTTCTTCCATCTTGGGCCTTCTCTTGATTTTTTATCCTTTCTTCTATCATGACAAGTGGTATGGATTTTAGTTGGCATATATATCTTCACTTTGTTAATTCACCTTGTTAATTCACCATGATCATACCAGACCCTTCTTAGGTAAGAGTGTTTATTTGTTCAACAAAGATTATAAGACTATGCCCAGATGACGATAAGAATCAACTTTTATTCATATAAATTATTCATCTTCACACTACCAAGCGCTATAATTTATATTTTTTTTCACTCTACAATTAGTCCTACTTATCTCTACGCCTCAGCGGAATAAAAATTGATATTCCCAACAAAAACAACAGAAAAATATCCAGCCCACGGTAAACGGACACACGTTGGCGAGATGGGCGAGTCAAAAAGGCGCGGGCGCGGCGGGGAGGCTCACGCGCAACAATTCAAGGGCAATTGCCTACTTGAAATAAACGTCCTGAATTATGTAAAATAAGATTACAACAAATCTATGCGGTAATCAACTCTAAGATAATTTTTTTATAATATAAAAATATATTAAACTAGCAAGCCGCCTCATTAAAAACCTTTCAGTCCTTTTAGTTATTCTGGTAAGAAAAATAGTGCGTCTGAAACTTATTGATTCAAGCATCCATAATAGTTACATTGTTTATTACATCGCATAATGAAACTAGTTGGATCACCTTCCCAAAAAACAATAAAGGTAACTCCAAAGATAACTTTTTTTTTATAATAACTCCAAAGATAACTTAGTTATGAAGTACGGAGTACATTTATTTGGTGAGTCTAAATTAGTTGGGAAATTAGTTTTACAGATGAAAAGATAGAGGGAAATAGAGGGGGTCGTGGTCGTCTCCTCCTCGTCGTCGGGCCGGACCTGAAGCCCGTCGCCTTTACCGACAAATCACGCCATCGCGTGCTGCTCGACCTCCAAATCCCATCGTCTCCCCCCTCCCCTCAGATCGCACCAACCGACTCGATGGCCGCCCCGCCGCTCGCCGCGGCGCTCCTGGGCATTCTCGCCCTCCTCGCCTTCCCTGCGGCGGCCGAGATCCGCGAGACTGTGATCCGCGCCGACCCGCGCACCATCATCCCGCTCGACGAGTTTGGCTTCTCCCACCAGGGCATCCTCGAGCTCAACGTCTCCGACATCGCCTTCGACCCGCCGGCCTCCTCCGACCTCGACCTATCCCAGTTCGGCTTCTTCCTCTCGACCCTCGACGCCTGGGTCCACGTCCTCCGCCAGCTCCAGGACCTCGATGTCACCTGCGCGCTCCAGTCCGACCTCGTCAAGCTCGCATACTCCTTCGACCGCCTCAAGCCAGCCCCCAACCCCGCCGGCGTCGAGGTCGCCCGCTCCTCCTCATTCAACACCGCCTTCCGCGTCTCCGAGCCCGGTCAGTACACGCTCGTCTTCGCCAACTGCCTCACCGGCGCGAATGTCAAGGTCTCCATGGACATCAGCTCCGCCATGTACAACGTCGACCCGGCCACCGGCGAGCGCGCCTACCTCTCCGTCGGGGCCTCCTCGCTGCCCTCCATCTACTTCCTCTTCTGCATCGCGTACGCCGCGCTCGCCGCCGCCTGGGTCTCCATACTGCTGCGCAAGCGCGCCGCCGTGTTCCGGATCCATTACTTCATGCTCGCGGTGCTCGTGCTTAAGGGCTTCAACCTCCTCGCCGAGGCCGAGGACAAGTCCTACATCGAGCGCACCGGCACCGCACACGGCTGGGATGTGCTCTTTTACATCTTCAGCTTCCTGAAGGGGATCTCGCTCTTCACTCTCATAGTGCTCATCGGCACTGGCTGGTCCTTCCTCAAGCCATACCTGGCGGACCGTGAGACGAAGGTGCTCATGGTGGTCATCCCCCTGCAGGTCGTGGCCAACATTGCACAGGTGGTGATCGATGAATCTGGGCCGTATGCCCGAGACTGGGTTACCTGGAGGCAGATATTCCTGCTGGTGGATGTCGTCTGCTGCTGCGCCGTGCTCTTCCCAATTGTGTGGTCAATCAAGAACCTCCGTGAGGCTGCCCGCTCCGATGGGAAAGCGGCGGTGAACCTGATGAAGCTGACCCTTTTCCGCCAGTACTACGTGGTCGTCATTTGCTACATTTACTTCACACGTGTTGTGGTGTATGCGCTGGTGACAATCACCTCGTACCGGTATCTCTGGACTAGTGTCGTGGCTGGGGAGATTGCCACCCTTGCATTCTATGTATTCACTGGGTACAGGTTCCGACCTGAGGTGCATAACCCATATTTTGCAATTGACGATGAAGAGGAGGAGGCTGCTGCTGAGGCACTCAAGTTGGATGATGAATTTGAGCTATGAATGGTAACAATTGGCGGCGGTTTTTCTTGACAGTGGCTATACATGTGTTATATGTGCTTCCACAAGACAAGTGTGATAGACTGGTATCTAGTTCATATCCTTTTGTTTTTCATTTCAATGTAGTTACATTTTGTCCTGTTGTAATTTGGTATCAACAATACTATGTGTATGTTAAGTAATCAGGAGCTTGGTTGTATCTAAATTTAATCTACAATTGTTGAATTGAGATGTTCTTCATTTTACATCTGTAGCTATTGTTGTATCTAGATGTTTACTTTGCGTGCTTCGTAAAAGAAGTTGACGCTCATTCAGTTTGGTTATTTATATGATGCTAACTTTAGCTCTTGAGTTCTGATTTATTCTACATTACCTGTATGCCTGTCCTGGTGCTCTTGTTCTGTAGGATCCTGTTGTCATATAGTGGAAAAGCAAAGTTTAAGTATAATGCACTTGAGTAGGTGAGTGTGGATTAATAAAGTTCAATACAGAACTATAGACTGGTTCCTAGAGCACCATAGTAAGTTGCAACTGATGTTTGTAATTCACATGATTCTTACCTACTTGCATGTTTCATGTATGCATTATCATTGTGTTGCATATGCTTTGATATTATACAAATGTTTCACATTGAAGCGTCACCTTGATCTTTCGTCTCTAGATTTGGTACTCTGTCTATTTAGAGTACATCCCCGCTTTTAGCAGTTTTTGCAGTTTGGGATTTTCAACTAGGACTGTGATGAGGAAATATCAGCAAACACGAAAAAACTGCCCTTGTTTTTTATATTTAATTATGGCTAGGAGATTTTGGCATTTTAATGTGTAAGTAAGGTCATATGATCTATGGATTTTATCTACAATTTTCCCTAGTAAAAATAGTTGTGTTGGGTTAAGCTGGATGTACTTCTCTATCACTATCAATATCACCCTTGGGTTCTATCATCATTGAAAATTGAGCTGCGCTATGACCAACCTGGACTTTAATAGAGTGCAGTGGCGGAGCCAGCTCACTCAACGAACCTGTACAGGGTCTATTTGCGCTGCTGGCTGGAATTCGCCCAGCAAAACATCATTGCTAAACCATTTATTGACTGTAATGCTTAATGGAGACGCTCCGGCTGAGCCCGGGCAGCTGACCGGGGCTAAAGGGAGCTGGCTCCGCCCCTGAAGTGTGTCAAATCTATTTACAGCTTTGATTTCACAACACTTTGGCTTTTCTCTTTTGTCCTTCTGCTAGGAACTTAGTGACCTGATACACAGTAGTGAAGGCATTAGAGTTCTGTCAAACCATTTGACTGGTAACTTTTCTTCCTTTTATAAGAAAAATGAGTTTGCCATAATAAACATGCAAGTGACACACTTCATGGAACGTTTCAGTTGGACTGGATACTTTTATGCCTCCAAGGCCATTGAATTTCGGATATATGCTGTCACATCAGTATAAACAGGGAAGAAAAGTAAATTGCTTCTCCGCTAGCCTAGGAAACAGGTATGGATTATAGGCCATTTCTTAACTCAGTTGGGAGTTTTTGAGCTTTGTTCAAACTTCAAAGTGTCATATCATAAGAGGTAAGGATGGATGCATTTTCAGAACTGAACTAAACAGGTGTATAATGTATTTGCTTGGCACAGTGTTAGTCAAAGATGGTTTGTCTTGTCTTAACTAAATCATTTCCTTTTATTACATAGTTTCTTCTATGTTTGAAAATGCTCCTAATTTGAGTATATGTTTTGAAATTTTTGATCTATTGGACATCATTTATGCCATCTAGAATGATGTCAGCTTTGTTCTGCAACTAGAAGTGCTCACCTGATCTTAAATGGGCTCATTTTTCCTTGTTTCTTCTTTTTTATTGAAATCGAACTTGATAGTACTGCTTGAGATTTGTGAGACTTGGCATCTCCCATAACCTAATCAGGATTCTGCAAAGGCAGTTGATTCCATTTCTTGGTCCTTTTTGGATTGAATGGACCTGGGCCTAATCATATAGGCTTGGGCTCTGCTTGAATGCTGTCATTATCTTAGCCCAAGCTTGTTCCTGGAATTGTAGTTTCAGATCATTCATTAACTTGTCCTGAAGCATGATAGAGAAGATGTACTCCAGCGTAGCACTTCCTTACATGCAACAACTATAAGAAATTTCATTTGTGGACATGTATTTCAGTCTCTTGCATTTGTTCAGGCCAACCTGACTACAATCTGGAAGTCCTCTTTCTGTAATCACAAAGTTACTCTTTGCTGGTTATGACTGAAAAATTCATGTACCTGGGTATGACTATAAAAATACAGGTACGATTTTGACTTCTACTGATAAAATATGTTTGGGGTGGTGCCTTAAAGAGAGCAACATTGCTTTGGATCTACAAATATCAGACATAGAAACAAGTGAAGGGGACTTAGGTGCTGCCAAACTGGAAGTCAACATGCATTGAGTCTATCAAATATTTTTGACTGCATATATTAGCACCTAGAGTTTTGCAAAGTAAAGAATTATGGTTTGAAAAGGTGATCATTTGATCTCAGCCTATTATTATGGAGATTCAGCTTTCCCATGGTGAAACTCAATTGGCAAGTTACCCGTGGTTTCTTCTGGTGAAACGGTGTGTGACTCACTGTGAGTTGTGACTAGCATGGTTATTATGGAGCTGGAATTTGTATGGATTTCTGCCCTGACTCCAGGGAGAAGTAAAACATCTCTATCGTGCCTGTTAGGGTAAACCTTCTGAATCCGGTGATTATAATACGGAGTTCGTTATGACGTGTTAATACATGGTTTCAAAACCGGTGGAAGCACTGAGTTTTGTTCATTAACAAGGTGGAGCAACTTTTCATCTGAGTGGATGGAGCTATGCATGGTAAAGCCTGGATTCTAGTTTGCCTAGTAAATGATCTCCTTTTGATTGTGTTAACATCAGATCTTTAGGGAAGGCACTCCCTCCCAGTTAGTGCCTAGAGCTGATTTGATTTGGTGTTGAAAACTGCATGCTTCCTTATCGTGAAGAACCCGTGCTGCTAAAATAAACCAAGTCTGTTACTCCTCTGTGGTGGTGTGGGCACTCTCAAGTCACTAGCTCTTGCCGGCTTGGTCATACATGCTGCAGACATGGACAAATGGTTATCATGGTATGGCCTCTCCTTTTACCTTTTCTGTTGTGCTATTGTGCTACTGCTTAGCTAGGGCAAGATCGCATGCATCTTCCCCATGAATGACTTTGGTGACCAGTCACAATCTAATTCCCAGATGGTGCTGCCTTGATTTACACTTGTTGGCCTGTTTCCCAATCCTCTGCATCTGCAGTGGGTTTTGGACTTGGTCTAATGAGCCCTGTGCTGCAAGTTCTACAGTCTCGGGAGCCTGCACGTAGGCTTCTGCTGATGGAAGCTGCTGCCACTTTACTTGCTCTCACTCAAGTCTGATGCCCACTACACAGGAAGCTAATGCTGAGGAGGAACTGTCATTACACGGCAAGCTGTCTGGTTCATGGGAAGAAAAGTTAAGCATACATTACCGTATCTGTTGCATGTGATTGAAGATCGAGAGGGATCCAGAGTGCGCCACGGTGTTCCAGAATCTGTAATCTGAATCCCCAAGTGTGCTGAGTAAGTTTACTGTGACTTGGGCAGTTTGATTAGAGCACCAATATCGTTCCAGCGGCACTGCAGCACCTGCAAATTAGGATGTAAGCCTGTTACTTACTGTTGGCATTCAGAAAACGCAGGCAAGTTTTGTTCTCCACTTCTTTCTGGATTAAAATTCTCATGAGCTCTAGGGTTGCTTGTTCTCGGAGCCAGATGCCTGCAGAGTCGAGGTTTTCCATGCCGACTTTGGACCATCAGCAGAGAGGTTTCCTACACACCACACCACATCAGGTGTAGTTTAGCCATACCACATCATCGAATATAAACAATATATTTTTCTCACTATTAGTTAGTTTGTTTCGCCAGTTGCATCTGTCTGTTGTCTGCATGGAAGTGGTTGCCTGCACGTAAGAAGCTTCAGGCCATTCCAGATCACACTCGAGCTGAAGCTACACCTGACCTACAGCCTTCAGGGGACAGACGCTCCAGATAACGCTTGAACTGAAGCCTTCAGGCTCAAATGTTTCCCAGGTCAGGGGCGACCACTCATGTTATGGCCTTGTAAGCAGCAGATGGCGACCCGTCACCATGGCCTGCAACCTTCCTGCTCATATGTGGTATGGTGGTACCGGGTCGTTTGGTGAGGATGAGTCCAGAAAGGAGCCTCGAAATACCCAAGCAGGACCAGAGAATTGACGGTTCAAACCATCATTCTTTGCTTATTTGTATATGCACAGTAATAATTTGGTTACGGGAATTGCTTCCTGTACCGAGGACAAGATTTGGAGCAAGCCCAGCAAATCAATGCACCTACATATACGTATAAATAGCTGCAGGTAACCTGATGTCACCTTGTAACACTAGTAGATATACCGATGTTTTTTTTGGTAGAACTGAATTATTCCTGCAATTTTTCATTTGACACAGTCCACATGCGTCAGTGTTAGGTGTGGCGAAGAAGGCTATGATCCGAAGGGAATCAGCTCAACTCCATGTCTCCGTGGCTCAAATCTTTCGAGGAACACAAGGTGAGGCCTCGCCCACACTACCTGCTATTAGCTAGAATCCTAGTACTACTCACTCTTTAGCTTTTATTATGCCTTACGAGCTACGAGCGTGCGTGATGGGGTGTTAGGTGCTGGTGATATGCAGATTAGACGCCCGATCTCCGACGGCAATGGCGATGGTGCATGGGGGAGCAGTAGTAGTACGTAGACAGGCGCCGGGTGCCGTGATGATTAAGTCGCTGACCTCCAGGGAGATTACGCTGCAAAGCTCAAAGCTAGCTAGATGGGACTGAATGGAGGGAGAATCCTTTGGCGCCTTTATTTGTGCGTGCGCGGCAGCTAGCTTTGCCATGCACGAGTTAGGCCGTTAGCGCGCGCGTGATGATTCCTCGTAGGCCATGCATCGATCAGACATGCATGATGCCATCCTGATGCCAAAACTTTGTCACGACCTAATTATATTAAACTTGTTGTTCCTGCTCTTGTTGTCATATATGTTCGATCTCATGCTAAGAGTGCCAATCAAGACGGCAACTACGACAAACAAACAAGTACAATTTGCGGATGGTGATCATCATATGAAATGGAAGTGTGTATCTGAGGGGACACTGCTCTTTACGAATTCTAGTTCACTATATATATATATATATGCTTTTAAGTACTAAAATCATGTCAGCTCATCAGTGAAGAACTCCCCACAGAATAAATAACTTGAAACCTTTGGAAGTGGTCAATTAGCAGAGAGTTCTTTTCTGCTCACCAGATTCCAGTGAGCTAATTGACTCTGAATTAGAGAAAAATATGCCACTGGAAAGTATATGCATGTGGACTTGTTGGGTGATAACCGATATCCCATGAAGGGGAGTAGATCGTTGTTCTTTCTCTAAGTTAATGTATAAAAAGCTAATCCCTACGACCGGCTTTGGAGAAGCCACGGCTCCACCCATGCAAAGTACGTTAATTAAATACGAAGGAAGCATCATATCAATACAACACCGCCACGCTATATTTCCATCCGTAGCTGACTATAGCCAGTTAGTGTTGGCTCGTGCAGAGTCCAAATCAGCTCTGATCTCCACACATCCCCACTTCCATGGATCGATCACTCGGTCGATCAATCGCCTATACACACACACACAATGAACAAAAAGAAAAGACAACACATTCTCTGCGCTTTAATCCATCATCAAAAAAGATGTCGAATCTTCTTTCATTTCTTTTGTTTTGTTTTCTGGAGTACCAACAGGCAACAGCTAGAAAGAAGGAATTACGGGACAGCAACAGCTAGCGCTTGTGTACGTCGCCGTCGATGTTCGTCGCCGACGGCAGTGCAAACATATTAAAAGCTTCTGGCGTACGCGTTGCAGCAGCACGTAGTAACCAGGGCGGGACACAGATATCGATCGGATATGGATGGATGGCGAGATCATATCCCCACAGTCCAAACTCCACCAAGAAATACTCTGGAAAGGGCGGACACAAGGAATTGAGCTGGCCAGATGGAGGCACCTCGCTACATTTCTTTCTACTACCCCTTATTCGATGTCTCGTTTCCAGCACGTACGACCTCACGAGTCCTAGTATTGGAAACATTTTGTTAGAGACACTTTATAATACTGACTCTAATAGTTATATTAGTAGGCGTTTTCTCAAGAAGTGGCTCAACTGATTTTGTTATCAAATGCATTTGTTATGCTACCATCTGGGGAGGTGGACATGACGGGCATCGACGCCCCTTTTACCTCGGACGAGGTGCGGCAAGCTATCAATCAAATGCCCTCCGACAAAGCCCCCGGCCCCGATGGCTTAACGGGGGCCTTCTTTAAGAAATGTTGGTCGATCATTAGAGGGGACGTCATGCGCGCCATTAACCACTTCAACAACCTCCACGTGGATCATCTTCAATGGATAAATTCGGCCAATATCATCCTTCTCCCCAAAAAGGACAGGGCCGAGGAGATCACAGACTTTAGGCCCATTAGCCTCATACATGCAATCGCAAACATCATAACCAAAATGATTGCTCTCCGGCTTGCCCCCCTTATGAACGGGCTCGTCTCTAATGCCCAAAGTGCCTTCATAAAAAAGAGGAGCATACATGACAACTTCATGTACGTGCGCAACCTTGCTAGAAGACTCCACAAAAGCAAAATCCCAACGCTCCTCTTCAAGCTAGATATCCGCAAGGCCTTTGACTCCGTCCGGTGGGAATTCATTATTGAGTTACTTGAGAAGCACAGCTTCCCTCCTCGGTTCCGCGAGTGGATCAACGCTCTACTTTGCTCATCATCCTCGAGGGTCCTTCTCAATGGGATCACTGGCCTCCCTATCAAGCATGGGAGGGGGCTGCGGCAAGGGGATCCCCTCTCCCCCCTCCTTTTTGTCCTAGCCATCGACCCGCTCAAGCAAATTCTTGAGCTTGCCACTCACCATGAGCTCCTCCACAAGATTAGAGGGCGCGGAGCCATCCTTCGAACATCTTTATATCCGGATGATGCGGCTATTTTTGTGGATCCACATAAAGAAGACATTCAAAACCTCGAAAATATTCTTGCTCTTTTTGGAGAGGTCACCGGGCTTGAGACAAATTTTCAAAAAAGCATGGTGGTTCCTATTCGGTGTGAGGAGGTGGACCTTGATGAGACTCTCCATGGGCTTCCGGTGATCCGCGGATCCTTCCCTTTGAAATATCCTGGGCTCCCCCTCTTGGTTTGGCAACTAAAAAGAGTGGACTTCCAACCGCTTGAGGATAAAATGTGGGGGGGGGGGGGGGGGGGGAAGCTTAGCACTTTGGGCGGCAAGAACATTAATGTGGCCGGCCGGGGAACTGATACGTCCAATTTGCATCACTATTTTATATCATAATTTGCTGTTATTCATGGATATATTTCATATTAGAATGTAATACTTATGTTATTTTATCTTATTTTGCATGTTTGATGATCGTTGGTGATTTGACCGCCGGAGCCCGGAATCAGCTGGAAAAAGCACCGACAAGATACTATACTTCTACATCGCCAAAAATTCCACAAAAATTCAGAGATCAATATTTTGCCAGGCGACAGAAGGAGCCATAAGAGGGACTAGAGGGGAGCCACAGGGGCACTAGGTGGCACCTGGCCGCGATCCACCTCTGGGCTGCGCTTGGGGCCCACCTGGTGGCCCTGGGTCGCCTCCGGCTGCCCCCTTTTGCGTACATGACCTCTTTGACCTAAAAATCCAGGGGGACGCTTCGAAGAAATATTCCGCCGCCTCGGAGACAGAAACCACAGAGAGAGAAAAGCTCTCCGGCAGGGAGAAATCTGCCGGGGAAATTCCTTCCCGAAGAGGGGAAATCGTCGCCATCGTCATTGTCACGGGCTTCATCGGGATCATCATAAACACCATCCATGCTAACAGCACCATTATCCCCACAGCTCCACTCTGTTCCGCCGTTGCATCTAGGGTTATACTTGTTGTAGTTCATTGGGATCACTTTTCCGGTGTTGATTGCCTTGTGTAGTTGATGCTATTGAGTTTTATCGGTGAAATAATTTTATGACCAGATTGTTATTCATCCATTTATCACCACTTGATCATTATCCATATGATGTCTTGTGAGTAGTCCATTTAGTTCTTGAGGACATGGGGAAGTCTTGTTGCAAGTAGTGGAATTATGCTGAGTACTATATTTAATGATTTAAGTTGTGGTGTTATTCTTCTAGTGGTGTTGTGTGAACGTCGACTACATAACACTTCACCTTTACGAGCCTAGAAGAATGCATCGTGTATTTAGTTTGCTTGTGAGGTGGTTGCGGGATTGACAGAAACCTAAACCCCCATCGGTAAACTAGTGCATGAGGGAGTGTAGGATCTCGGAGTTTAAAGCTGTGGTTAGTTAATTCTTAAATACTTCCTTGTAGTTGCGGATGCTAATCACAAATGTGTTCTAGTCCAAGTAAGGGTGGTTCATTAGCATAGGTTCACCCACACAATACTTATCAAAACACTAAACATTAATGAGCGTTATGAAGCGAAAGTGACTTGACATAATTCCCATGTGTCCTCAGGAGCGTTTAGTCATCATAAGTAGAACCACCAGCTTGTCCTTTGTGCTAAAAAGGATTGGGCCACTTTCTGCAATTATTATTGCTCTCTTTTATTTACTCGCATTTTATTTACTTGTTATTATAAAAACCCATAAAAATCTGTCTGTTAGTGTTTGCAGTGAAACCTTGAACGAATCTACAAGCCAATAACTTCTGCTCCTCATTGGGTTTGAGATTCTTATTTATCGAAAGTACTACGATAGATCCCCTGTACTTGTGGGTCATCAAGACTATTTTTTGGTGCCATTTCCGGGGAGTAAAGTGCTATTGGTAAGTAGAATTGGTAAGGAACACTTTTACTGCAAGTGCTATTTTTATTTTTGCATGTTGCTCTACTTCATTATGGAGCCATCTGAGTTTGAATCGACATTTGGAGATACTCTCTCCGCTGCTCTTGTGGCAGCAAGAGGTGCTCCACCTATTGAAAATGTTCCATTTAAAATACCTATGGGAATTGTTGATAGTGTTATGAGTAACCGCTACGCAGGAGACGGAACTGTTCATCCTGGCTGTCACTTGCTATTTATGAGAGAAATATGTGGTTTGTTTAAGATTGCAGGTATTTCTACAGAAGTAATCATGCGGAAATATTCTCATTGTCATTGAAAGACAAAGCTATGGAGTGGTATAGGCTATTGGATGATTCCCATCTATTGGATTGGAATAAAATTGAGCCTCTCTTCTATGCTAAATTTTATCCTCTGCATGAAATTCACCAAGACAGGAATTTTATTTATAACTTCTGGCCTCACAAAGGAGAAAGTATTGCTCAAGCTTGGGGGAGATTGAAAGCTTTAATGCTTAAATGCCCTATTCATGATATTCCCAGAAGCATTATAGTTACTAATTTTTATGCAAGACTTTCTCGTCATGACAAGGACTTGCTTGATGCTTCATTTGCTGGATCTTTTACAAATAAGAAAATTGATTATAAATGGGATCTTCTTGAGAGAATTCAACGCAATATTGAAGATTGGGAAATAGATAAAGGTAATGAATCGGGTATAATTTATGAATATGAATGCATTAAATCCTTTGGTGAAACTCCTGATTTTCATATGTTCAGTGCTAAGTATGGGCTTGATTCTCAAATTATTGTTGATCTCTTTAATGCTTTGCTTCCTACATTGACATTCCTAAGCAAAAGTGGAACAAATTGCATAAACCAATTAAAGAAATCGAAATTACTCCTATTCCTGAAAATGCAATACAGGTCCATACTCCTGATCCTATTTTACCTGTTTCTTATGTTGAGAAATTGCCTTTTCCTATTAGAGTAAAAGAACATGCTATGATTACTAAAGTTGTTAAGAAAAGTGGAAAGAGAGCTAAGGAGCATGATGAACAACTAAAAGTTCAACTTTCAGTAGATTTAGTTAAATATTTAACAGGGGAAAATATAGAAGGAGGCCATATAATTTTTGTGAAGATGCTTCTAACATTGTTAGACATCCTAAAGGAAAAGCTAAAAAGGTTGGTGCTCCTGTTATATCTGTGAAAATTGGTGATTATTGCTATTATGGTTTGTGTGATATTGGTGCTAGTTCCAGTGCAATACCTTTTTCTCTATATCAAGATTCATGAGATTGGGACCTGCGAAATCGAAGATATTGATGTGGTTATTCAGCTCGCTAATAGAGATACTATCTCTCCGGTGGGAATTGTTAGAGATGTTGAAGTTTTATGTGGTAAGATCAAATACCCTGCTGATTTTTTTGTGCTTGGTTCGGTTGCAGACAATTCTTGTCCTATTATATTTGGTAGACCCTTCTTAAATACTTGAAGTGCTATTATAGATTGCAAAAAGGAAAAGGTTTATACTAAATTTGACGGTGAAAGTTATGAGTTTAATTTTTCCAAATTGCTAAACAACGTCATGAAAAAGAATTGCCTAATGAGGACTGTAATATTGAAAAACTTGCTGCTATTGCTGTTGCTCCAAATGATCCTTTGCAGCAATTCATGGAGTACCATGAAAGTGAGGTATTCATGCAGGAAAGGAATGAGTTGGAGGACATCTTTCTCCATCAACCTGCAATTCTTAAACACAACTTGCCTGTGGAATCCATAGGGATGCCGACCCCTCCGAAGGGATATCCTATCTTTGTACTTAAAACTCTTCCTGATGATCTTAAATATGCTTATATTGACGATAAAAATATATCCTGTTATTATTAGCGCTAAACTTTCAGGACAGGAAGAAGAGAGGTTATTGGAAGTACTTCGGAAACATCGAGGCGTGATGGGATACACTTTGGATGATCTTAAAGGGATTTCTCCTGCTATGTGTCAACATATAATTAACCTTGAACGTGATGCAAAACCTGTTGTTGATCATCAACGGAGGTTAATTCCGAAAATGAAGGAAGTGGTAAGAAATGAGGTGCTCAAACTCCTCAAAGCAGGTATAATTTATCATATTGCTGATAGTAGGTGGGTTAGTCATGTGCATTGTATTCCTAAGAAAGGAGGTATTACTGTCGTTGCAAATGATAATGATGAGCTTATCCCTCAAAGAGTTGTAGTCGGTTATAGAATGTGCATTGATTTTCGAAAATTAAATAAATCTACAAAGAAAGATCATTACCCTTTACTTTTCATTGATCAAATGTTAGAAAGACTTTCTAAGAATACTCATTTTCGTTTTCTTGATGGTTATTCTGGGTTTTCTCAAATTGCGGTCAGACACAGGACCAAGAGAAAACAACGTTTACTTGACCTTATGGAACTTATGCTTATAGACGCATGCCTTTTGGTTTATGTAATGCACCTGCTACTTTTCAAAGATGCTTGTCTGCTATTTTCCATGGCTTTTGTGAGAAAATTGTAGAAGAATTCATGGACGATTTCTCCGTCTATGGGACTTCTTTTGATAATTGCCTGCACAATATTGAGAAAGTTTTGCAGAGATGTGAAGAGACAAACCTTGTTCTGAATTGGGAGAAATGTCATTTTATGGTCAATGAAGGTACTGTTCTTGGACATAAAATCTCTGAAAGAGGCATTGAAGTTGATAGGGCTAAGATTGAAGCTATAGAAAAGATGCCATGTCCAAGAGATGTTAAAGGTATACGCAGTTTTCTTGGTCATGCTGTTTTTATAGGAGGTTTATAAAAGATTTCTCTAAAACCTCTAAACCTCTTACTAATCTGTTGCAAAAGATGTTCCTTTCATTTTTTATGACGATTGTAAAGAAGCTTTTGAAATTCTTAAGAAAGCTTTAACAACTGCTCCAGTTGTTCAACCTCTAGATTGGAATTTTCCTTTTGAGATAATGTGTGATGCTAGTGATTTTGCTGTACGTGCTGTTTTAGGACAGCGCATTGATAAAAAACTAAATGTTATTCATTATGCTAGCAAAACTCTTGATAGTGCTCAAAAGAATTATGCAACTACTGAAAAGGGATTTTTATCTGTTTTTTTTGCTTGTGATAAGTTTAGACCTTATATTGTTGATTCTAAAGTAACTATTCACACTGATCATGCTGCTATTAAATATCTCATAGAAAAGAAATATGCTAAGCCACGGCTTATTTGATGGGTCCTTTTGTTGCAAGAATTCGATTTGCATATAGTCGACAGGAAGGGTGCTGACAACCCGGTTGTTGATAATTTGTCTAGAATGTAAAACATACTTGATGATCCTATTCCTGATAATGATAGTTTTCCAGATGAACAATTGGCAACCATAAAGGTAAAAACTCGTGATAATCCTTGGTATGCAAATTATGCTAACTTTATTGTTTCCAAATTTGTGCCTCCAAATTTTACTTATCAACAAAGGAAGAAATTCTTTTATGACTTGAGGCATTATTTTTGGGATGACCCACATTTATATAAAGAAGGAGTTGATGGTATTATTCGGCGTTGTGTTCCTGAGCATGAACAAGGAGAAATTTTGAGGAAATGCCATAGCAGTCCTTATGGTGGACATCATGCTGGAGACAGAACCGCACACAAAGTGCTACAATCAAGTTTTTATTGGCCTACTCTATTCAAGGATGCAAGAAAATTTATTTTATCTTGCAACGAATGCCAAAAAGTTGGTAATATTAGTAGACATAATGAAATGGCTATGAATTATTCTCTTGTTATTGAACCTTTTGATTGTTGGGGATTTGACTTTATGGGTCCTTTCCCTAGTTCGCATGGTAATACTCATATACTTGTTGCTGTTGATTATGTCACTAAATGGGTAGAAGCAATTCCTACTCCTAGTGCTGATCATAAAACCTCTTTGAAAATGCTTAAGGATATCATCTTTATCATCCTCAAACTAGTGGACAAGTGGAATTAACTAATAGGGAGATTAAGTTAATCTTACAGAAGATTGTTAATAAATCTAGAAAGAATTGGTCTAAGAAACTTAATGATGCTTTATGGGCATATAGAACTGCTTTCAAAAACCCCATGGGCATGTCTCCTTATAAAATGGTTTATGGGAAAGCTTGTCATTTACCACTAGAGTTAGAACATAAAGCTTATTGGGAAACTACGAGCTTAATGATGACTTTAAACTTGCCGGTGAAAAAGATTGGTTGCTATGAGTTCTTTAGATGAGTGGAGAAGTGAAGCTTATGAAAATGCCAAATTGTTTAAAGAAAAAGTTAAGAAGTGGCATGACAAAAAGATTTGAAAAGAGAATTTAATGTTGGAGATAAAGTATTATCGTATAGGTCTCGTCTCAGATTTTTGCATGAAAACTCCTATCAAAATGGGAAGGGCCCTTTATTATTGAAGAAGTTTATCATTCCAGAGCCATCAAATTAATTCATTGAATGGAGATAAACCACAAGTGGTTAATGGCCAGAGACTCAAGCATTACATTACTGGTGATCCACTTGAAAAAGATGTTGGTATAATACAAGTTGTGACTTCGGAAGAATTCATCAAAAAAAATACCGGAAGGATCCAGAGTCAGAATTGGAATAGGTATCAGTTCCAGTAAGTATACTTTCTCGTAAAATTCTAGAAAATTTATATTCTTCATTTTTAGGAAATATAATAAATCCCAAGACAAAGAAGAGACGGAGGCGGAGACCTGGGTGCCCAGGTGGCACCTGACCGCAGTCCAGGTATGGACCGCGCCTGGGCCCCACCTGGTGCCCCAGGAGACCTTCTCCGACTCCACCTTGTCTTGTCGCTTTCCTTTTGTTCAGAATTTTTTTGCTATATATTAACCCGGATCTCTCGAGGTCCGTATCTCGTGTTTTCGACGCTTTTTGATTTTGAGTTGTGTCTCCCAGGTTTTCAAGCCCTAGATCGTGATGCCTTCCCACAAGAACGATAAGGGGGAAGTCGTGGAGCTGAAGAATGGGTTTCTCAAGAACGTTGTCAATCTTTACCTTAATGAAGTGAAGATGCACCCAAAGGTTTTGCGGCTTGAGGATGGTGTTCTTCGACAAGAAGGTCTACAAGGACCCAAGAAGGAGGGGGACACGAAGGCCAGGCTTGAGGAAGTGGAACAAGATGTCTTCATGTGCAAGGAGATGGTGTTACATTGATTGGATGCGAATCATAGCATGATCTCTGAACTTATCGCTAAACACAAGAAGGAGACCAAAGAACTAAGAGATGACATCTTATCCCTTTACAAGGAGATATCGCAACTGCGGGCTCAAATTTATAAACTGCATAGTCAGAACTGTGAGTATGAAGTTAGATTTAAACGTATCAGTTCTGCTACAAGTTTCAGGATGATAGAGACCGAGATGTCCCTCATCGATGGTAAACCATTGCCTTGGAAGTTTCATGCCAAGGAGGGGGAACAAGAGCCACCAAAGGAGTAATTTGGATGTCATGGGTAATGGCACTCCCTTGGCTTGTTCCAAGCTTGGGGGAGTGCCTCGTATCATCATTATCTTTTACCTTTTTATCTTCTAGTCGTGTGTCATGTCCTGAGTAGAGAAGTTATCATATGAAATAGTTGTGTGCAATGTGGTTGTCTTCTTATCATGAGTTAGCCTTGTATTCGTTGGTGTGGTTGTCATTATGGAATATTAATGAGAAGTCATGTTTTTATTTTCTCGCTGATGGCCCTTGACGTAGTTACCTGCGTCAAAAGAATATGGGTTAGGTTGAGACTCCAAGTGCAGAGTGTATAGTATAGGAAAGACAATTTTCCCCACGAGGGGTGACTCGAGGGTTTAATATCGAACTCTCGGGGAATCAGTAGTGAAAGATTTATCTTCTTATCCTTCTCTTGAAAACCTACAAACAAAGTAAATTGTTTTATGCCCTCAACCTCACCAAGTGGTTGTCAAGCACAAGGTGTGAGAATGATATCAAAATAAAACAAATGCAAAACAAGAAATAAATATGCAATGATGATAAATAAATATGCAAGGATGGTGGAAATAATGATGGATGATATTTTTGGGTTTTGTATTGTGAATGCAAGATATAAAAGTATTTTTGTATTTTCGGATTTTTAAATGGCAGAAAATGGAAAATGCTTATACGTTGTTGGAAAGGTGTTTCTTATGATTAAAAATGGACCGGGGTTCATGGTTTCACAAATGACTCTCTCTTTAATAAAGTGGTAGACAATGGAACACTAGAATTAACATATGAGATTGCAACAAAAAGGTTTCATGACAAGTTACTAATTATATGGGCATCACGTCCTAACATAGAGATCTTTTGTTTATTAATCTCTCTTACACTCCACCAAGATGTGAATTAAATCTTAGCACCTCAGTAATTAAGATAAATCAGAGTATAGCTTTAAGTCTTATGACATGAAGTTAAAATAAGAACATGCTAGATCTAGTCATGGAGAAGTGGCAATGGTCACACCCACACCTCCGGTAGCATGGTATTTTTCTTTATCCCTAGTGAGGCAACAAAGTAAGGTAAAAATACCCAAGTGGATCGCGGAACTTCTCTCACTTTCACCGCACTAGCCATCCCCTCATTACTCCAACTAATGCACACGTTCCCCCACACAAGCTCTCATAAACATGCTTGATCAAAACAAGTAGACAAGAACGGGGTACATAATATGCATCTACTTTCATAACTGAAACAAAACAATTGCAATCTCAAACATATATTAACTCATAAAGAGATCCACCACAAAGGAATTACATAGATGACCATAATCATGTTCGACAGCTCATACGGTGCTAATTAGTGAAGCTCAAAGAGAGGAGAGATACATAAGTTACTTCCACAAACCCATAGTCCATGGGTGGAATACTCCCTCTTCATCATGGAGACGGTGGAGATGTCATTGAGGGAGATGGAGACCACACCGGCAACGCCCCGCCAGAGTTTTCCCCCTCCAATCTGCAGCTCCAGGTCTCTGTTTCTCTGTTTCTGTGTTTCGACGGCGCTCTCGTCTGGAAAACATCGGGGGACTATTTTCATAGTTGGTTTTAGGTCAAGATGAAGCTTCTGGAAGAAAGATCGACGGCAACGGAGCCACGAGGGCCAAGTTGGTGGGCCCCACGCGGCCAAGGGATCTGGCCGCGTAGGCCCCCCTCTTTTGGCCTTCGGGCTTCCACTTTTTTGCTTCCTTCGCCCCTACACTTTCTTCCTTCCAAAAACTGATGCTCGTAAATTTTCAGGTCATTTGGACGTCATTTGGGTCCTTGAAACATCAAAATATAGAAAATAGGGTTTTCTGCCAGTGCAGGGTTAATTCCAGAAAAATAGGAAACTGTGAAATCTTCCCAAAATCAATAGAAAACAATGATATAACCCTTATATGATGCAAATATGATTGAAATATAAGCAATTTAATGCAAAGTTCATGTATGCATTTTACATGCATCAACATCCCAAGCTTAACCTATACTCGTCCTCGAGTATAAAGGTGATAAAACCAACATGGACTTTGCATTTTAAGACTATCAATGAATATCAGAGATGATTATTATTGCTACATAAATTCAAATGATTCATTCTTCAAAGGAGTAGCAATATGCAAGATACATTATAAAGTGATATCAATTACTCAATGCAAGGATGTTCAATGATAATTCACAAAGTGTAACATAGAAGAAAGTACTATGGACCAAATGTATGCATAATGAAAAGTGAAAACATCCTAAAATGGTCATAGAGTACTCTTATAAAACTGAATATAAAAGGTGGACACTTTGGAAAGATATATAAATGAGTTGAGGTAAAAACATGAACAAGTCTCATCTAACTTCCAAATACTTCTACTTAAGTTAATGTTTGCAATGTGGTATTGGTTGGTATCAAGCTCTCATTACCCCTTATCATAGCATATTTAATGATTAAAGTTTAAAGTGAAAGCAAATATGAGTAGTGTGCTTGACAAAGAAATGGTTGAGAGTTTCATGCCCCTTGAATATGAGTACCTATACCATGGTGTTACTCAACTTGGGATACAAAGCAAGTTCAAGCAAAAGCATTGTATAATAGCATCATTAAGAGGGTCAACTGGGGTACCTCTTGTCCCAGGACATGGAACAAGCCCATGTGAAAATGACAAGACAAACAAACATAAAGAACAATCTCAACACCCTTTTTATTTACTATTGATATAGCCTTTTATTATGAGGTGTATCACTGAAGGTTCACATAGCATGTAAGTAAATTTCCACCATGGCAGCATGGCTTAGATTAGCGGCCCAGGTGTCTCTCTAGCCATTTGTACAAAATACTTAAACTCACTTAGTTTCCACATTTATTTGGCACTATGATAGGCATCCATAAACAAAAGTACATGATATCAACTAAATATAATTATGAGCATGTTGAAAGCTTGCCATGTGACAGCACATTTGGGCTAACTACCAACCAAGACTCTTGTCAATCTCACAACTTCATAATTTTAATCACAATGGTTCATGTTTATTAAATGCAATAGTAAGGTGTGAGAGCTATTTAACCAACTTTTCCCATAACAATCAATAACATAAGCATTTTAATTCAGAGGTATAGATAACACAAAGTAACATGATAAACATACTCGGAATAGCATAAAGCTAATAGGTAGATATGGTGGACTCACTGGAAAAACTTTGGTTGAAGGTGTTGGAAAACAAGTTTTTACTTGTTGGACTTTTTGGGCTAGCAAAAGGGAGAAAGTTGACCATCTAAATGCATGCACAAGTGTCCATAGAACTAACCAATCCATGTTAAACAAAGTAAAGTAACATTCAGCATCAAAACATGAATAAGAGATAGCTCTTGATAAAACACTCGCAAATTAATACTCATTAAAAAGCACATGAATTATGCAACTATATGTATCTTTTTAAATCAACTTAAACATCCCTTTCCCAATCGATCTTATTATAGCATCCAACTTAATTCAACCCAAACTTCCAGTAGCTCTCTCATATAAAAATGATAGTGGTGGTCTCAAAACAAAAATCAAACCCAAATAAAAAGCAAATAAAAGACGCTCCAAGTTTATGCGATAAAGTGCATTGATCGAAAAACAGAAGTTAGACGTGTGCAAACCGAGAGTGTGTTGGTCCAGTGGGGTTGTCTTCACATCCCAAAGCTTATGGTCTTCACCATCCTTGGATAGCTCTTGGTGCATCTCCTCTAATCCCTGTGAAAAACTTGAAAACACTGTTTCTCCCATTTCTTTTCTATGGGGTGACATTAGTAGTGATAGACAAATGAATTACTTGCTGCATAAAATACTTAGACAAAAATTCATATTAATTTCCAGAGAGTGTATAATGTTTTATGCCTACTTATAAACTCAATTGGATCAAAAAAGATTCAAGTTAAAAGTTCAAAGAATGCATCAAACAAAATGGGACAGAATCTGTCCAGAAAATTAGCAGCAGCGAAACGCATTTTTCTACCCGACTTAAACTTGTGAAAAAAATTCTGAAAAAATTCATGCATACAGAGGATGAAAAGTTTCTGTTACAGTAAAAAATTCATCTTATTCGGAGTTACAGAATAGTAATTAAAATCAAACCATGCACAGATTCGTGCTGGAATAAAATCTCCGAATGCAAATAGCAACTTTTTCATACCAAAATAGGTAAAACTTGGCACTTTATTAAAATTCCAGAAACTAAACTAAAAACTAAGTCTCTTGTTACAGAAAGAAGACACAAAGAAAATCAAAAATAAAAATAACCGGGTTGCCTCCCGTAAAGCGCTTTCTTTATAGCCATATAGCTAGGCTTCTTACTTGATATTTATGATGGACGAAGCTCATGAGGGAACTTGAACTTTGGTGTGTCCCTCTTCCTTGGGAAATGTTCCATGCACTTCTTGTGTGGAAACTAAAACTTCACATTCCCTTCTTTTGAATCAATGATAGCACCTGTGGTACGAAGAAAAGGTCTTCCAAGAATAATTGGACTAGAGGTTTTATTCCCCATATCCATGATTAGAAAATCAACAGGTACAAATGTCATATGCAACTCTACCATAACATCACTTACTTTTCCTAAAGCATATTTAATGGAATCATCAGCAAGTGCAAGTTCAATAGAGCATTTTTCAAGATTCTTTAATTCAAGAACTTCATATAATTCTTTAGATAAAACAGAGACACTAGATCCTAGATCTAATATAGCATGGTGTGTCTCTTTTCCAATGGTTACTAGTACTTTGGGAATCCATACACCCCCAATCTTAGGTGGTATCATAGCTTCTTGGTTGTACCTAGCAATCTTTTCTTTTAAAACATGATTAGCAATATAAGAACCAAAACCTACTTGGTTAGAGTTGATGGAAGGATCACTTCCAACTTTTTGTAAGATAGATATTAATTCATGCAAGCTACAATTATCTAAGTCAAGTAATGGTTCCTTGACTTCACTAAGCAGTTTAACTTCCTCAACCTTTCTTTCTTTCTCAACCCAAACTTGTTTCTTAACAGGAGCTTCCTTCATATGTTTAAATGATGGGTTTTTCTTTAATGAATCACTAACACAAACCAACTTCTCCTCAATTCTGCTGAGGCAAACATCTTTTTTCAAGAAATTCTTTCTCACATAATCTTAGTTTTTGCATAACATTAACTAGTTCATTGTCTATCCTGGGAATGATGTTTTCATAATAAGATGCTAGTTGTTCAAAATCCTCTTTATTTGGTAGTTTCTCTAATTTGGCTTCCAATTTATCTTTAGATAATGCAAGTGCTACTGTGGTATCCTCCACCTTTTTCTAACTACCCACAAAGCTACCAAAAATTCTTCTAAGTGTCATGGCTGCACAAGGTGGTGTTGACAAGACAAAACTTCCACCTGTAGCCCCATCTAAAGCATTTCGATACCAAGGATCTATTCCATAATAAAAGTAAAGGTTTAGCTTTTCATCTTCACAAGGTGTAGGATCTTCATAATGTATCCTATTAATTCTTACCCAAGCATCTTTTAATGTTTCTCCAGGATGTTACTTAAAATAAGAAGTGGATCTTAATGGAGAACTCACTTTTTGTTTGTTCCCAAGAATCATGATTGCAAATTTTTATGTGTTTTTAATTTTTAAATGCAAAACTGAAAGTAAAATGACACTAAACAATGCAAACTGAAATAACAAATGCAACACAAAATGCAAAATTGAAAATAAACACATGCAAACCGAAATATAAATATGATATGCAAGACAAAAACAAAACAAAATAAAATGATTTGAAGGTAAAGATGGATAAGATGATGCTCACTTAGGTGCAACCTCCCCAAGCTTAGGTGTTAGCACAAGTTGGTGATGAAGTTGACTTTGTTGTGAGATACTCCTTGGACAAATCTTTACAGCAATGATTCCCCGGCAACGGCGCCAGAAAATTGTCTTGATGGCCCTTGACGTAGTTACCTGCATCAAAAGAATATGGGTTAGGTGAGACTCCAAGTGCAGAGTGTATAGTATAGGAAAGACAGTTTTCCCCACAAGGGGTGACTCGAGGGTTTAATATCGAACTCTCGGGGAATCAGTAGTGAAAGATTTATCTTCTTATCCTTCTCTTGAAAACCTACAAACAAAGTAAATTGTTTTGTGCCCTCAACCTCACCAAGTGGTTGTCAAGCACAAGGTGTGAGAATGATATCAAAATAAAACAAATGCAAAACAATAAATAAATATGCAATGATGATAAATAAATATGCAAGGATGGTGGGAACAATGATGGATGATATTTTTGGGTTTTGTATTGTGAATGCAAGATATAAAAGTATTTTTGTATTTTCGGATTTTTAAATGGCAGAAAATGGAAAATGGATAAAAGTTGTTGGAAAGGTGTTTCTTATGATTAAAAATGGACCGGGGTTCATGGTTTCACAAATGCACTCTCTCTTTAATAAAGTGGTAGACAATGGAACACTAGAATTAACATATGAGATTGCAACAAAAAGGTTTCATGACAAGTTACTAATTATATGGGCATCACGTCCTAACATAGAGATCTTTTGTTTATTAATCTCTCTTACACTCCACCAAGATGTGAATTAAATCTTAGCACCTCAGTAATTAAGATAAATCAGAGTATAGCTTTAAGTCTTATGACATGAAGTTAAAATAAGAACATGCTAGATCTAGTCATGGAGAAGTGGCAATGGTCACACCCACACCTCTGGTAGCATGGTATTTTTCTTTATCCCTAGTGAGGCAACAAAGTAAGGTAAAAATACCCAAGTGGATCGCGGAACTTCTCTCACTTTCACCGCACTAGCCACCCCCTCATTACTCCAACTAATGCACACGTTCCCCCACACAAGCTCTCATAAACATGCTTGATCAAAACAAGTAGACAAGAACGGGGTACATAATATGCATCTACTTTCATAACTGAAACAAAACAATTGCAATCTCAAACATATATTAACTCATAAAGAGATCCACCACAAAGGAATTACATAGATGACCATAATCATGTTCGGCAGCTCATACAGTGCTAATTAGTGAAGCTCAAAGAGAGGAGAGATACATAAGTTACTTCCACAAACCCATAGTCCAGGGGTGGACTACTCCTCTTCATCATGGAGACGGTGGAGATGTCATTGAGGGAGATGGAGACCACACTGGCAGCGCCCCGCCAGAGTTTTCCCCCTCCAATCTGCAGCTCCAGGTCTCTGTTTCTCTGTTTTCTGTGTTTCGACGACGCTCTCCTCTGGAAAACGTTGGGGGACTATTTTTATAGTCGGTTTTAGGTCAAGACGAAGCTTCTGGAAGAAAGATCGACGGCAATGGAGCCACGAGGGCCAAGTTGGTGGGGCCCACGCGGCCAAGGAATCTGGCTGCGTAGGACCCCCTCTTTTGGCCTTCGGGCTTCCACTTTTTTGCTTCCTTCGCCCCTACGCTTTGTTCCTTCCAAAAACTGATGCTCGTAAATTTTCAGGTCATTTGGACGTTGTTTGGGTCCCTGAAACATCAAATATAGAAAATAGGGTTTTCTGCCAGTGCAAGGTTAATTCCAGAAAAATAGGAAAACTGTGAAATCTTCCCAAAATCAATAGAAAACAATGATATAACCCTTATATGATGCAAATATGATTGAAATATAACCAGTTCAATGCCAAATTCATGTATGCATTTTACATGCATCACTCGCGCCTTTTATTCTAGCTTGCAAGTAATCTCTTGATATCTAGGAAGAGTGTTGGACTCACATTGGGTGTAGCCTTGGAAATCTTATTGAGTGTTGGCAAACATAGCATTGAGTAGAGAGGAAAGTTTCACTTGCAAATATATTATCTTTGATATCTTACAGATTTTGTTGGTTTCCAAGCCTTATATTCTTGAATAAAAACTTTATACTGACAAGGAAGACGGCTCTCTAAGGTATGATTAATCTTATCGCTGTTAAAATATATTGCTTGTATCTCTCAACACTTAATTTTTCTATAAAACTTTGCTAGGCTAAAACCTTGCATTGAGAGGGAATACATCTAGTGCATCCATATCCTTGAGCCAAACATCTTTTCCATTTGTGTCCACCATACCTATCTACATGTGGTATTTCCTTGCCACTTCAAGTAATTTTTTCATGTGCTATCTTTAAATGTTCAAAATTTTCCCTTTTGTGTCTCTGTTTTAAGCTCATGAGAAAACAGTAAAAGACAAGCTAGATATATTCTGTGACAAGCAAGGCCATTTTCCTAACCCTTTCACCTGGTGAGGATGGATTACGTGCTCACTTGAATTGCCGAGAGCTGGCTTAAGCAAAATATAAATATAACCCACCATTCTCCTCCGCACAGTGCAAACCTGAGAAATTAGTCAAACATTGGTTAGTGGTGAAACAAAGGAGAACGATGAGTGATCTCATTCCTCTAATTACCAGCTTCTCTCAAAAGTCTAAAAGCCTTGCTTGTTATAGAGGACTATCTACCTTCTCTTCTGTGGAGTCGTTGACGAAACATGCATATCTCAAAACAGTTTTATTTCTATTTTAAAATTCAAAAAGCTCTAGCACATGACTAATCTCTGCTTCCCTCCGCGAAGGGCCTTACTTTTACTTTTATGTTGAGTCAATTCACCTATCCTTCTGTCTTTATTAGTAAACAAATGGTGTTGAATTGAGATACAATCAATTATATTTCAGCAATATGTTTGATCATGCTTTATTGCACTAGACTTGTGGTAAACAAGTTGAAAGTTGAGCTTTGCTGAAACGATCATCTTCCTCGTACGGTATTTATGCTTTTATTGCAAGAATCTAAATCTTGGAAGTTTCCAATGATGCATAGTGTCTTTGATATTTAAACCTTGTGATATCTGCTAGATAATGGCTCTTATATATAGATTCTCCTCGAAAGATAAGTTTGATATGTTAGATGTTCTCTGACCAAGAACCCAGTTTGCCATTACTCATTCATGTTTTCCTTTGTGCATCTCTATATGTGATTGAATCATCACTTGTTCCTTAAGCTCGATTTGAGAAAAAGTTGCTGTGTAGAATGAGTGTGTGCTTGTTGGTAAATACGGATGCTTCTTGTCCGTATTCGTTATTATCGACACTTCACTCCATAAACCTGTGGTCATGTTTACCGAGCTCAGTATTCGTTTGGGGACAAGCGAGGTCTAAGCTTGGGGGAGTCGATACGCCCAATTACATCACTATTTTATATTATAATTTGCTGTTATTCATGCATATATTTCATATTAGAATGCAATACTTATGTTATTTTATCTTATTTTGCATGTTTGATGATCGTTGGTGATTTGACTGCCGGAGCCTGGAATCAGCTGGAAAAAGCACCGTCAATATACTATATTTCTACATCGCCAAAATTCTGCAAAATTCAGAGATCAATATTTTGCCAGGCTAAGGAAGGAGCCAGAAGAGGGACTAGAGGGAGCCACAGGGGCACCAGGTGGCACCTGGCCGCGGTCCACCTCTGGGCCGCGCCTAGGGCCCACCTGGTGGCCCTGGGTCGCTTCCGGCTGCCCCCTTTCGCGTATATGACCTCTTTGACCTAAAAATCCCGGGGGACGCTTCTAAGAAATATTCCGCCGCCTCGGGGGCAGAAACCATAGAGAGAGAGAGAAAAGCTCTCCAGCAGGGAGAAATCTGCCGGGGAAATTCCTTCCCAGAGAGGGAAAATCGTCGCCATCATCATCGTTATCATCACGGGCTTCATCGGGATCATCATCAACACCATCCATGCCGACAACACCATCATCCTCACAGCTCCACTCTGTTCCGCCGTTGCATCTAGGGTTATACTTGTTGTAGTTCATTGGGATCACTTTTCCGGTGTTGATTGCCTTGTGTAGTTGATGCTACCGAGCTTTATCGGTGAAATACCTTTATGACCAGATTGTTATTCATCCATTTATCACCACTAATCATGATCCATATGATGTCTTGTGAGTAGTCCATTTAGTTCTTGAGGACATGGGGAAGTCTTGTTGCAAATAGTGGAATTATGATGAGTAACATTTAATGGTTTGATATTTAAGTTGTGGTGTTATTATTCTAGTGGTGTTGTGTGAGCGTCGACTACATAAAACTTCACCTTTATGGGCCTAGGGGAATGCATCGTTATTTAGTTTACTTGTGAGGTGGTTGCGGGATTGACAGAAACCTAAACCCCCGCCGGTAAACTAGTGCATGAGGGAGTGTAGGATCTCGGAGTTTAAAGCTGTGGTTAGTTAATTCTTAAATACTTCCTTGCAGTTGCGGATGCTTGTAGGGAAGTGTAATCACAAGTGTGTTCTAGTCCAAGTAAGGGCGGTTCATTAGCATAGGTTCACCCACACAACACTTATCAAAACGCTAAACATTAATCAGCGGTATGAAGTGAAAGTGACTTGACATAATTCCCATGTGTCCTCAGGAGCGTTTAGTCATCATAAGTAGAAACCACCGGCTTGTACTTTGTGCTAAAAAGGATTGGGCCAACTTGCTGCAATTATTATTGCTCTCTTTTATTTACTCGCATTTTATTTACTTGTTATTATAAAAACCCATAAAAATCTGTCTGTTAGTGTTTGCAGTGAAACCTTGAACGAATCTACAAGCCAATACCTTCTGCTCCTCGTTGGGTTCGATACTCTTATTTATCGAAAGTACTATGATAGACCCCCTATACTTGTGGGTCATCGGGAACCTTGGTGAAATCCGTGCTCACTTCGCAAGCCATCTACCATCTCACCCCTCTCGTCGTCCCCGCGGGTTGCATTGCGAGCATGAATAAAATCGAGCGCGCCTTTCTTTGGGCCGGCACTAGAGAGGTCTCCGGTGGAAAATGCAAGATCAATTGGGAAGTGGTTTGTCGACCCACCCAACTTGGAGGGCTTGGGATCCTCAATATTGATAAGTTTGCACGCGCTCTCCGCCTTCGTTGGCCTTGGTTGGAGTGGACGGACCCCAACAAGCTTTGGGTGGGCATGGGTACCCCTTGTGATTCGGCGGGCATGGCCCTCTTCTATGCCTCCACCACCATAGCCATCGGAAATGGGAAGATTGCTCCTTTTTGGGACTCCCCTTGGCTCAATGGAAGAATGCCCAAAGATATTGCTCCACTCATTTTTGAAGCCTCCACGCGGAAGAATTGGAAAGTTAAGCAAGCCTTGCATGAAAACTCTTGGATCTCGAAGATTAAGATGGACGCCGATTTGTCAATTCACCACCTTTACGAGTTCATTCGCCTTTGGGTTGAGCTAAGCAATGTGAGACTTCATGACGACGTGGAGGACTCTATTCGGTGGAACCTCACGGCCAACGGGGAATACTCTTCTAACTCGGCCTACAAAGCACAATTCTTTGGGGCCACGCGAACCGTCTTGAACAAATTAATTTGGAAGGCTTGGGCTCCACCAAAAATCAAAATTTTCTCTTGGTTGGCTTTCCATAATAGGCTTTGGACCGCGGACCGCCTTCAAAGGAGAGGTCGTCCAAATTGCGGTCTTTTTCCTCTTTGCAAGCAAACTCAAGAAACGGCGACTCATCTTCTCTTCCAATGCCGATTCGCCAAAAGGGTATGGAGGTTGATCAAGGAGTGGCTCGGGCTCTCCCTCCTCAACATTTCCGAGTGGGTGGTGCACAACTCCATCAACTCTTGGTGGACCAATATGTCGGGCAACAACGTCCCCAACCGGAAAGCCATGGCATCAATCACCATGCTCACTTCTTGGACTATTTGGAACGAGAGGAACGCCCGTGTTTTCCGCCATAAATCCGCACCTCCGCCCGTCATTGTTGGCATCATTAAGTCCGAGGCGCGCCTTTGGTTCTTCGCGGGAGCCAAGCAATTGAATCATGTAATTTTGGAGAGTAGTCCCCTAGATTTACTTCGCTCTTTTAACTTCATGTCAAAACTCTCTCTTATTTAATGAAAAAAGGCAAATCTTTTGCCTCTGGTTAAAAAAAAACTACCATCTGGGGCACGTATCAAAATTGCCTCAAATGTTTTACTTTTGTAGACTCTTTAGATGTTTAAAAAATATCCATTTGAGTCACCTTTCATATGTTGCCCGAAAAAAACTATCATTTGAGCTATCTATCAAAAGTGTCTCAAATGCTTTACTTCTTAATCCATTTTGAAGTGCCTAAAAGTCTCCATATGAGCCATTTTTTATATGTACCTTAAATGAATTATCAGAGACATCTATTGAAAATTGCCACAAAACAACCATCATTTGAGGCTCATATGAAAAGTGCCACAAATAGTTTACTTTTCACGACACTTTTGAAGTACCCCAAATAGTCTCCATTTGAGGCACTGTTGATAAGGTCCTCAAATGAACTAGTTTTCAAAACTGATAAAAATTCTCCCAACTCAAAACTAGCAAGGCATATAACAATCCGGCAAAAGCAAACTTAACATCTAAATGTAGTAGTTCACATAACAATATAGCAGTTCACATGCTACGTAACATCAAAGTACATACATTAGTTCACATCACATACTAACACCACACAGTTCACATAACATACTTAGCAGCCATTGAATCCATATTACATTTCATACCTGCTTAGCATAAATATAACATTCCCTACCTTCTTAGCATATAATTAGTCCATACATTAGCATTCCATGGACAAACACTAGCACTAGTAACTTCATGCTAGATCCATAAGCAGAAGATGCAGTCCATGGCGTCTACCTGGGTGGAAGCAGAAGATGAATATGTCCTCTCTAGTCATTATTGCTTTTTAATCGTCGGCGCGGCCGGCCCATGGACAAGAAGGACGACCGTCCAGACCCAAAATGGTAAAATTATATAGTAATTACTATGCTATTATCTGTTACTCCTAACAAAATATATAGTATCCTCTGTAAAAGAAAATATGGGTGTGCTTGGCAGGAAGTATTTTTAAAGTGCCTTTTGGATTACTTTACAAAAAAACTACAGTTTAACATATTTTGAGGTATTTGGCTCTAAAATATAGTGTAGTTTTGAAAACCATGGTAATCTCTAAACTTATTTTGTTTAAAGTATTGAGGAAAAGAGGGCACAACCCCCTTTTTTGTTTCCAAAACTGAGAAAAGAAGAAAAGTTGAAGTATTTTTTTGCCCCGACACTGAAATATTGTGATATTGATACTTTGATTTAAAAAAAATGATATTTCAAACCAAGCATAAAAATGATCAACAACACACAAACTTAAGTATGATTTTCCTTATATTATGTCTAAAAAATTAGTGTAAATATAGATTAATTTATGTTTTTACAAAACAAAATGCAACAATGCCATTTATGTATCTCAATCTACACACTTTGGAAGTATTTATGTTTAATTTTGTACAATACATTTTTGTTTCATAAATTGGGAGGAACTTGTGTACACTAGATGATAAAAAAAACACATTGCATAAAAGTGTATAAAATAATCAAATTTACACATTCAAACGTATTATAATCGGCACCATTTTGTATACATTGGTGATACCTCTAAACAATGTTGTTTCAAAACCAAGCACAAAGCATGCACACTTTGTTAAATTTTATTTGATATAAACTTTTGATAATAAAAAGGAGTAAACAATAATCTGATTCGTTCAGTTTAGACTCTATTTTCTTTTATAAATATGCTTACTTAATCTAGAAACCGCTATTGAGATATTTTGTAGACCATACTATTTACATATATTTACCATAAATACATATAAATTACATAGATTATGCATTTTACAAAAATAGTTTTAGAACATAATTTTCTTTACAATATACAACTTACTATCATTCAATTATATTCAGTAGAAACAAAAAAGACGCCAAATAATATTTTGTAACATTGCCAGTTATGTGGTTAAGCTATGCCAACAAATAGAAAATCATACTTGTACTACTCTAACATGCTAAAAAATCTAGATAAGTATAAATGTTTAGTAAAAATTGTATTCATTTTGATTCACTCCGGTCCCAAATTTTAATAGGACCGCCCCTGGTAGTTAGTCCCATCTTCATTCTAACCATGTACTCTGTACTGCTTGCACTACACTCAACTTAAATCTCCATTGGTTCTGCAAGAACCTCTCTGGCTGGCATATGTGAACTCAATTCCAAACTTGTCCAAATACTAATAATAATTAGATAACATACTTTTCAAGAAGTAAGCAAAGGACATAGTTGAGCCTATTGCATGATTAAATAAATAACATCATACCATTTTGCATTTTTTTGGAATGACACATACATTCGTCATTTTGTAAACATAGGTTTTATAAGTTCTCCTAGAGCATCCTTAACCGGCTCTACCATGGACTTGATCCCGGTTCATGTCCATATTGTTTATAAATATGCAATGTTTATCAAAGGTGTAATTTCCCCTAATACCAGGTATGATATGTAACAAATTCATATCTAAATGTTAGGTAATGTACAAAATTATAGTAATGTAAATTTCATATATGTTGAATAAACATTTCCACAATCAAATTTTGGAGCAGGATGTTTTCATACCTAACTAGAAGTGATCATGCAAATGCAGTCCATGTAGAAGGATCAACAAGTTTTGTGGTGGTGCAAGATCACATCTTAATTATTTTCTTGGTTTGGTTAATGATCTAAAATTTATTTTTTCTAAAGCAACGACACTGTAATATTCTTCTTATTTGTAGGAGATAAAAGTTGGGAGAATATTTTATAGAGATGTATTGTGTGACAAATACTAACAAGAAAAGGCTGTCTGTTGAGGGTTTATCAAGGAATAATATTGTAAGTAAATGACAATGTGAACCTATATTTGAATTATCCTATGTACTAATGTATTTTAAAATATCTCCAAAAGCAGATTAAGATGAGTAAGAAATTTGATTCCAACCCTGATATGCATGACGAGGAACCAAAATAAGGTGATCTACGTTCAAAATTCTTCCCAAAGGCCAATAAATCTACAAGGCATGGAATAGGACTAAACTTGCTTTGGCTTCATTTTCACTCCATGAAGCTAGATTAGAAGCAGAGCTCACGAGTTTTTGAAAAGTCTAGTGCAAAGTTAGAATAGATGATTGCTAAATGTTATACTTTGGAGTCGAAGTACAATAAGATGACAGTGCTTATACAAGCTTCCAAGAAACACAAAGAAGACCTACCTGAAGAAGACGTTGACCAAAAATCAGGTGAAATTGATAAGTAAACGGAGAAATTTGAGGAGAACAAATAAGGAGAAGCTCCGAATAAAGAGATGACAACAGAGGACAAGAAATTAGAAGAGGTAAATAGGAGAAAAAGAAAAATTGAAGACAAAATATCGTTAGAAGAAGTGGTCAAACAAAGTACAAGCAGGGAAGAACAAATTTAAATAGGATGCCAGTGGACGAGGTGAAAGGTTCATGATCTTGAAGTTGAAAATAATCAAAAACAAAGAATACCAAGAAAATTCAAACAGATTCACAAAACAAAACTGGCATTCAAGATACACAAGTAACTGAAACAGATAAAGCTAGCATCAAGGTAAAGTTCTTACTGACATAGCTTCTTATACATTATGCTAGTGAAATGAACTTTGGTGATAGGTTACTACCCTAAACTAGATGTATTTGTTGAAGAAAGTCAAGATGGGAGAAAGTTGAAGAGATGAAATGGATCCATAAAAAGGACAACAACTTGAAGCCTCATATGATAAATATCGACCAAGTAAAGGATTTGAAGTGGTCTTAGCTTCTCCAAATAGTTATGACATGGTAGCACTTGGAACAATTCATAATTCAGATTCAAATGCAATAGGATTGGATGGACAACCTCTGAGTTAGTGTGTGTAGGTAATGATCAAAATTGTTCACAATAGTACGACAAAAATGCACGGGCCACAGGGGAGAGCGGGCAAGATGAAAAATGCTCAAGCTAAATGTATACCATGGACTAGGAACTGTGCAAGTATTTCGTCCACACTGAATTGTCATTCTGAACTTTAAAATTGTTACATTGTTAACCATACATCTCTAAACCTTAAAGTATGAACTAATAATGCAGCTTACAAAACTAGATGGGTCATCTCTCGATCATGTGTTTGAAGATATTGTCATCCACATGCGGATAAACTCGACATGAACAACACATGAATCAATTTTGAAGAAAAGGCTGCTGCTGGTAAAGAAACACAAGTTACTGACAAGACACAAAAAAGAGGAAGATTTCAAATGGATCTACTGGCAAGATAAGTTCACAGTCTTGAATTCATGAAGTTTATTGTCATATGGAGAAATACAAATTTAGTTTATGTCAGTTTTTGTTATTTGTCACTATTGTTATTTGTGCAACATCAACTTGATGTCATAGCTAGTTGTTTACATAAGGATGATGTGATAGTTCACTCTGACTGTTATAACAAGATCTTCAGTTGCATAGCAAGATCTCGAGTTACATAGCAATATTTTTAGTTACATAGGTTCCTAGAACATGGATATGTACTGTCATAATGGACTGTGATTTTGGAACCTACATATTACTGTGATGTTAGACTGTGATTTGGAATATGTATGTTGTATTTGTATTTTGCCTTTAATTAAATTTTAGGCACTGACATGGGCGCCTCCAATGGATTTATAATAGGGGCACTATAAAATAAGTGCCTGAAATGTAAAATATTGAAGCACTTTTAGAAGTGCCTCAAAAAATAAATAGAGGTGCCTTTGCGGATTTCTTTAGAGACATTCGAAATAGGGCCTTAAAAATACATTTGAGGTATTCTTTTATAATTGTCTCCAATGTATACTTTCTAAGACATATTTTAAGTGCCTCAAATGAGAAAAAATTCATGCACTATTTTAGTGACTCAAATGGTATACTTTTGAATTCACTTTAAAAGTGTCTCAAATGATATACTTTTGGAGGCACTTTCAAAAACTGACACAAATGACTTTTCCCTACGTGAGTAAATGCGGCACTATTATTTTTGTCTTAAAAACCTTTCAAGTGCCTCAAGTTCGAGATCGTGTTGTAGTGTATTATCTGTCGATAGACGGGTTTGGGAGAATGATGACCCCTGATTGGGGGGTCTCGGTTACGTGTTATTGAGGTAGGA
>QRDG01000131.1:2562350-2618677 GCA_012064385.1 Puccinellia tenuiflora | reverse complement strand
GTTGTTCTTCTTCTTCTTCTCCTTCGATTCTTCCGCGGCATGAACAACCTTCTTAACCTCTCCATCTACGAAAGTAACCTAGTACGAGTAGTGATTTGGCTCCTTTGCTGTGTGTACTCCTATATGCTTGATCTATGCGGGGACGGCGCTATTTCCGGGCCGAATCGAACTGGAACAGCAACACAGACTGGTTGCCGGTACGTACGGGGAACGGGAAACAGTTTATGTTAGGTACACTAGGGATGGGACGAGTAACACTCAGATTCGAATACAAGAGATACAAATTGAGATCCAGAATAGGACTCAAGCAGACGAACACGAGGATCAGCCTGCTCTCTCTCTCGCCACACCACACGCCGTTTGCCGTGATCCACTGGATGCCTTCATCGTTGCCTCCTCCGTTGTACTTGTAGCGTGCTGCCTCGTAGATTGGGCCAGGCCCATGTGGTGGCCTAGGCAACCAGCCCGGTAGGAGTATGTGTAGGATAGACTCCTAAGGGACACTTCTTTTAAGTTTTGAAGCAGTTTCTGGGTTCCAAAACCAGAGAAACTAAAGAAGTCTACAGATTCTGGCAGATTTCTGCCTACCGCAGAAGCAAGTTTTGTACATGAAGCAGGAAACTGCTCGGGAGCAGTTTCCCGAGTTTCTGAGATAGCTCGCGAATCGTTTTTTTCTCGACATGTCCCGACCGTCCCCGTGTGTCTCGTCTCGAGCTCGTCCCGCCCCGCCGCCGCCCTGTCCCGCGCCGCCCCGTCCCAGCCCGACGCCGCCCCATCCCGGCCCCGCACTACCCCGCCGCCGCCCTGCCCCGCCGCGTCCTCTCCCGGCACCGCGCCGCCCCGCCGCCGCCCCGTCCCGCCGCCGCCCTGCCCCGTCGCGTCCTCTCCCGGCACCGCGCTGCCCCGTCCTGTCCCGCGCCGCCCCGCCCTGGCCCCGCGCCCCCGCACCGCCCTGCCCCGCGTCGCGCCGCGCCGCCCCGTCCCGCGCTGCCCCGTCCTGCACCCTGCACTACTAGGGAGAAGGCCATTAGTGGCGCGCCAGTATAGGGTTTCTGTGGCGCATCCTGGAAATGGTGGGATGCGCCACAGAAACCTCGCCACTAAAATATATTTCTGTGGCGCACCCCTTCGGTGCGCCACAGAAATACAAAGATTCTATGGCGCACCAGCTGTGGTGCGCCACAGAAATATTTCTGTGGCGCATCTGTTGCCTATGCGCCACAGAAGTCCATGCGCCACAGAAAACTTAAAAGATGCGCTACAAAATTATTTAAATTTATTTTTGATTTTCTGCTACCTGCTGTACAAATACAGGTATATTACAGAAAATACAGTTATATCACATTACAGGAAATACAGGTATATACAGAAATATAGGTATATCACATTACTTAGAGCCCGAGATACATGATTTTTACACAAGTCATGATACAAAAGTTCATCGTTTCACACATTAATTACAAGTGCCGAATTTAGGGGTACAAAAGTTCATCTCATGTCACATAAGTCATAGTACAAATAAAGTGACCTAGCAAGAGACCCCAGCAGCGACTCAAGAAGAAGAGACTCCAGCGGCTCCTCCGGCAGAGACCGTCGACAAGTGGGGTGAGGCTGCTTCAGCATCGGATGCAGGAACCACCGATGATAAGTTGGGCCTAGTGATCCCTTAATGTCTAAGCAATCACTAGGGCCCACTTATCACGGTGGTTCCTGCAGCCTCAGCCCACTCGTCGACGGTCTCTGCTGGAGGAGCCGCTGGAGTCTCTTCTTCTTGAGTCGCTGCTGGGGTCTCTTGCTGGGTCACTTTATTTGTACTATGACTTATTTGCTGGGTCACTAATGGAGAACACGTCTAGCTCCACTGGTAGCTGCAGGATGAGCCTTCTTCTTGATCGGCTCCGGGAACGGTTTAAGGCAGTCTTTCGTCAGCCACGTCCTCATGTCATTTTGCTTGTCTAGGCGTTCTTCGATCTCCCACTTAGACATCCCTGCAGATGGATTGGGATATATATTTGGTTAATAATATATCGAGTGGATTGGGATATATATTTGGCTGGAGATGGACTGTCATGACATCTTCAACGATGATTTGCGATAACTGCATCTGGATGCGATGGAAGTCTTCTCTAAGATCAGCGTCGGTGATTTCCCCACTATGTTTGGTCCATTCTTGGAGACTAGATGGCCACCTCGTTGTCTCTGCATCCCGGACAAACCCTTTAATGTGATGGAGGACGTAGAAGGCATCCTTCATGCTGCCAGTCGCATGCTTGATGCAATGGAACCCGGTCCCATGTAGAAAATGTGTTTCTTCTCCTTCGTGAAATGTTCCCCATTCTTTTCTTCATGGAAGTGGCCTCCCTTTTGGGCATAGCCCTCGAGAGCCTCATCAAGAACACCCTTATTCTGGTGTAGTCTTTAAGACTCCCCGAGTCGATATAAGTGGCAACGGACCACCTCGGGCTTAGAATGATGAGTACGCAGTACTCGTCACTGCTCAACACAATTGAAACGGAATGTTGGAAAGGATCAACAACGGAACAAATCTATAAGAAAGCATAAGATACAATGGCAGCGACCGGATGTGTACTTACTCAGAAAAGAAAGGCAGAAGAAGGCTGTTCTTATCCTGGTTGTTCAGCATGATTCTCTGGAGGAACTCCGTGGCCATGGCCCGTGTCGTTGATCCTTCCACCAGCTGGCTGTCACGCATGTAGTAGGGATCCACTACCTTGACGTACGGGGTATTATCTCTCCTGATCCTCATCGCCTGGTTGAGCGCGTATAGGCGGACCAAGTTATAGTCCAACCGTCTATAGTGAAACAGCTTGAAGACGTCCTCGTACGATATGAAGAACAGATCCGCGGGGGCTTCATGGACGATGTCGGCCAAGTACTTTGGCACCTTGATAGTGAACACCGGGTAATTTGGATCCTCGTCTTTAAGAAGGTTGCCCTCTAGCGTCAAGATAGCATTTTGCAAAGAGAGCATGCATCCGTCTGCAAGGCGGAGCAGCTCCCGAGACAGGATCGGTTGACCAGCTTCATGAACTCGGGTCACGCCATCCGCACGGGGTGATACCATGTCTTCATACCCCCGGATAGTCGTCTTAGGAGCTGGCTTACTTCTCTTCCTGTGCTTCTTCTTCTTTACCTCTGGGGATGCTAGGGGTGCATCTTCTGTAGGCACATTGATTGAGTACTTGTTGGAGCCGAAGCTGATCATTGGGGGAGGCCCTTTTTTCCCTCCCTCAATCCAAACCCTGACACCCTCACAGACTGGTAGGAAAGAGCGACGTCAACGTCTTTGTCACTGCCTGTGCGATGACCGTCTGAATCATACTATTTTCCTCTATCGGTTCCTCGCCTCCTATTCGAGAACCCCCGGCCTCGTTATTGTCAGCCTTGTTCGCAGCCTATAAGAAAAAAACGTCGAAGTTAGTACACCAAATATAAGGAAAAAATCACTTAACTAAGTACTAAGATACCCCGGCCCATGCATTAGTCGCAATACCCCATATGTCCTATTTTTAGCAAAGTCATGCCAAAATTCACGAAAAATTTCGGCATGACCTTTGCTAAAAAAGGGACATATGGAGTACCCGAATTTGCCGGAACGGAAGTTAATCGACGTTCCGGCAATCTCAAGGGCCTCTCGGGGTACCTGCACAAGCATTTCACAAATAATGGCCGGCATCGCTGGCCGGCAACAGCATCGATCACATCACACATCAACACATTTCCGGCCGCATCGCTGACCGGCAACAGCATCACTTCAACACATACATCACCACATCCACATCCACATCGACGGAGAGAGGAACTACCTCAGGTAGGGAAGGGAGGCTCGGGTCCGAGATCGGCGTGGTGGAGGTGCTCCTTGTGGTGCTGCAATAAATTAACCAAACCATGATTTAGCATCTAGCACACACATTTCACAAAAGCAGCTAGCAGCAAAAGCACCTAGCAGCAACTAAAAATGCATCTTCAAAATAGTTAAAAAGTACCAACTTTGGAGGCTTACAAAATTATCAAATCTTGATCCTATTTAAAATGTACCTTCATGGATCTCTTGTACTATGTTATTACTTCATGATAAAGCTCAAAAATATTTTTGAATACATCTAGAACCTTAATTGAAGGCATTTTTGTAGGCATGTTTAAACAGTGACCATATTTAACTAACCTAGCATCATGAACTAACCTAGCAATGTAACTAACCTAGCAATTGTAGAGTCAGAAGGAAAAGTTTGTTATTTTCTGGAGGTGAAAGGGCAGTTGCACATGTGAATCGAAAAACAATGCGAAATAAAAATACACCGTCCCTGCCTATTGACAAAGCCGACAACTAATCCAATATTTAGAATTGTTCCTGCTGGCCGCTGCCAAGTGCACCTACCATGTATGATACTACAGTTGTTTGATGGGGAAAAAGACATTGTTTACCACCCCTGGCTCCCACTCCTTCGTACGGGCCAGCCCATCCAGCACTGCTCGTGCGGCTCCCACTCCGCCGGCATCCGGAACCCCATCTTCTCCATGGCCTTCACCATCCTCATAGTCGACAAGCTCCAAGTAGGGGAGGGAGGAGGGGAAGAGGGGAAGCACCTCGGGAGGGGAAATTTGAAATTCCCATAGGAATTTCGTCGAACACGTTACACGCGAGAGGTAAAGGGAGGGAGAGGCAGGGGAAGAGGAGAGGGAGAGGCAACCACAGGGGAGGAGTAGAGGGAGAGGCAGCGGAGAGGCAGCCGCAAGGGAGGAGGAGAGGGAGAGGAGCAGTACCTGCAGGCGCTGGTCCGAGCGCGGCGCAGGTGGCGCTGGTCCGAGCAGCGCAGGGAGTTGGGATGGGGACGGCCGGAGTATCGGCAGCCGGCAGCGGCGAGTTGGAGGCGGGGATGGGCGCGCGTGTCCTCCGGCGGCCGGCGGCGGTCGACGGCAAGCGAGTTGGGGCGGCGGTCAACGGCGAGCGAGTTGGGGCGGTGGTCGACGACGCTCATGTGTGTGGTGGAAACTGCTAAGTGAGGGAGAGGCACGGGGCGGGCCCCACATGTAAGTGGGGAAAAGGACATTCTGTGGCGCATCCTGGCTGGCATGCGCCACAGAATGCTGAGATTCTGTGGCGCACCCATGAGGGGTGCGCCACAGAAATGTCATATTCTGTGGCGCATGCCAGCAAGGATGCACCACAGAATTGTGTGGTCTAATATTTAAAAAGAACGTTTTGTTGTAGTATTACAACAGCACACACATAGCCCAAATTTTTTTTTCTTTTAAATTTTTTTGGTTAAATTTAAATATAGAACACAAACACGTTTGTTATTCTTAAAAAAAACATTTTTGGTTATATTGAAAGAAAGAGCATACACACATTTTAAAGAAATTAAAGACGAATATACACACAATTGTTAGTAGACCACACATATTTTATTCATGGTATATATATATATATATATATATATATATATATATATATATATATATATATATATGCTTGTCTCTCACACACACATGGTATATAATATATAGTAGCCCACACATATTTTAGTAGACCACACATATTTTAATACACAAAAAAAGTCTTCTTCGTCCCGGCTGTCGGTTCCAAGCTAGCTTCTCTTCTTTCCCTTCTTCGCGGTTGAATACTTTAGGCCGGGCACCTTGAGATTTCTTCGCGTGAACGGACAACCTTTAGTAGGTAGGGAGGTCTTCCTTCTTTCTTTACTAGTAGTAGGCATGTCGAAGTACTTGTCGAATTCCTCCTCGATCTTCGGATCGCCATTCTTGTCCAAGTCTTCCTCGTTGGTGTCTCCTTCCATTCCGATGATGCTCCTCTTGCCCCCCCTCACGACAACACGGCTAGGCTTTGACGGGTCGGTAATGAAGAAGCATTGCTCGACTTGGCTAGCGAGTACCCATGGCTCATTTTTCGCGGAGGCGTTCTTCGATTTGGCATCGGGTATTACCATGGTGGTGAAATACCGGTCTTCTTTGACGACGTCCTTGGCCCATCTCACACGGAACATTGGTACCAACGATCCACAGTAGTTGAGCTCCCATATCTCCTCGATCCTTCCGAAGAATCTTTCCTTGACAGTAGCCTCGTCATCGCCATAGGATAACATAGTTATTCCTGAGTTTTGATATTCGCTATTCCTGTCCTTTTCCTCGGTGCAGAATCTGTAACCGCTGATGTCGTACATCTGATAGTTCTTTACGTTGTGCCCGGGGCCCTGTGATAAGGAGAATATGAGTTTTTCATCTTCCGTAGCTGGCGGTATGCTCTCTGCTTGAACCAGTTGCCTTTTCTTGAACCAACGCGTGCTGGAGTTGTGCTCTCTGGTTACATCTCCCTTCTTCCTCGGTCGGCCCAGGTCGATGTAATTCTGCTCGATTAAGATTTTGTGCTCTTCCTCCCAAGGTTCGATCAATTGTAAGTGTTGTAGCGTGACCCGGTGAGCCCTGTTGAAGTCATTTTGTCGACCATGAATGCCGACATGGAGTGAGCGCTAGCCCTCGCGCTGACCAAATCCCTCGAGCCTGCTGAGGTGCGTCCTGGTTGGCAGACTAACATCCTGGTTCTCGGTGCTCAGATAATTCTGGCAGAAGGAGATACACTCGTAGGTTAGAAAGCCCTTGGCCATGCTTGCGTCTAGACAGGACCTCTTGCGAATGTATCGTTTCATGACACCGTTCTGCCTTTCGAACGACATCATGTAGTGCAGGAACGTCGGCCCGAGCTGCCTGATGTCATCAACGACATGGAGAAGGAGATGCACGCAGATATCGAAGAATGCGGGGCAGGAAGTAAATCTCGAGCTTGCATAGTATCGCCACGATTTCTTCCTGTAGCCTGTGGAGCTGCCTCATGCCGATCGACTTCCTGTTGATGACGTCGAAAAAGTTGCAAAGGCCAAGCAGCGTATCACGGACATGCTCGTCCATTAGCCCTCGGATCGCAACGGGGAGTATCTGCGTCATCAGCACGTGACAGTCGTGAGACTTCATCCCGCTGAACCTCTTCTTCGTTGCGTCCAGATATCTGCTTATCTTTCCCGCGTAACCGTAAGGAAATTTGACTCCTAGGAGGCACCTAAAAAACTTCTCGAGCTCCTCCGGACTCATAGTGAAGCAGGCAGTGGGAAGCACCAGCGCGTTCTTCTTTACCCTTTTCCGGCGACCTTGAGTCCCTTCCATCTGATCATCATCATCATCGTCGTCATCACTATCGGGTGCCTGAAGATCTTTCCTTATGCCAAGCAATTTCAGATCGTATCTTGCTTTCGTCCCATCCTTGGTCTTATCGGACATGTTGCAAAGAGTGGCAAGCAGACTCTCGGTAACGTTCTTGGTAATGTGCATTACATCGAGGCTATAGGGCATGTGGAGTACCTTCCAGTACTCCAAGTCGTGGAAAACAGACCTCGCTTTCCATACACCCAGCAGGGGGTCTACCCTCGGTCGCTTCTTTCCCGACGCAGGGCACTCCTCCCAATTTTTCAAAAGCTCGTCGATTCTTCGCCGCTCCTCGGGCACGGGGCTCATTCGAGCTCGTCTTTACCATTGAACACTTTCCTCCATGGGCGATCCATGCGAAGCCACCTTCGAGCCCCTGGGAACACGGTTTTCGAAGACCCGGGATCCCTTGGTAGCTGTAGATGCGGGGTCTTATCCATGCACCTGACACATGCGCAGAATCCATGGCCTACCTGGGCCGATACATATGAGCAACCAGGATAGTCCTGCACCGTCGTGAGCAACGCGGCTCTCATATCGAAATAATCTCCAGTGTAGGCGTCCCACGTACGGACTGACGTCTCCCACAACCTGGCTAACTCCTCTTCCAACAGCGCGAGATACAGATGTATGTCGGTACCTGGTTGTTTTGGCCCCTGAATGAGAATACTCATGTGTATGTACTTTTGCTTCGTGCACAGCCATGGGGAAGGTTGTAAGGCCATACAAACACAGGCCAGGTGCTATGCGTGCTACTCTGGTTGCCGAACGGATTGAGTCCATCGGTGCTCATACCCAGCCTGACGTTCCTTGCGTCGCGCCCGAAATGTTCGAAGGCCATGTCCAATGCTTCCCACTGGCAAGCCTCTGAAGGGTGTGTCAGGATCACGCCCTTCTCCGGATCTTCTTCGGGCTTCTCCCTTTTCGCGTGCCATTGCATGAGCTTTGCTTCCTTAGGGTCCACGAAATACCGCTGCAGACGAGGAATGAGAGGAAAGTACCATACCACTTTTTGAGGAACATTCTTGTTCCCACTCTTGTACCGTCCCTGGCCGCACACCGGACATGTGGTTCTGTCCTTATACACGCCCTGATAAATTGCGCAATCATTGATGCAGGCATGGTATCTCTCCTACGGTAGGTCAAGAGGGCACATGACATTCTTGGCCTCCTCGATACTTCTTGGCAATGTGTTCCCCTCGGGAAGACGATCGTACTAGAATTTCAGGTGCTTACTGAAGCTAACGTCGGTCCATCTGTTTTCCTCCTTCATCTGTAGAGCATCAAGCGTTACATGCAAGCGCGTATCCTGGGGCCGGCAATCACGATACAACGGAGTCATCACGTCTTTCTTCATTTGCTCTAGCTTGGCTTTCTCTCTGGCTGCACCTCTGGCGTCGCTCGTCTCCTTGAGTAGGAGTTCTTGAACATGAGGGTCCTGCAAGGCCGAAGTTAGCGAGGTCTGCGTGTCCGCGTCTTCTCCACCACCATCTACTCCTTCATCATCACCATGTCCGTCGGCATCTCCTTCATCATGATGATCCTGTCCGCCGGCATCTCCTTCGTCATGATGATCTTGTCCGCCGGCATCTCCTTCGTCATGATAACCATGTCCGGGAGACTCTTCGTCTTCTCGTCCGCCTCGTTTTCATGCGCACCATTTGCTGTCGGCGCCTTGTTGAAGCCTATCCAGAAACTGCGCCTGAGCAGGTGTTCCTCCAATTGTCCGGAATCAGGGTCGATCCAGCTCACGAGTTTGCATGTTCGACATGGACATCTTATCTGGCGCCTGTTGCACCGAATCATGTCCGTCTTTGCTTCTTCCTTGTATCTACCGATTTGACTGGAGCTCATCTTGATGACCATGGTTGCTATATATAGATAAAGCAGAAATAAGAAACGAGAGTATGTTAAGTAGAACCGCAACATGCACACGCGCGCACACACACACATGCATGGTCTCCGGAAAAATTTGGCATGACCTCTCCTAAATCTAGGACATATGGGTAGTGCAAAAATTTGCCAAAACGGAAGTTAATCGACATTTCGGCAAACATCCATGCACCACGCCGGCGCAAGCAACAACAAAAAATTTCTTCGCACATGCAAAAATTCATGCACACCACACAAGTTTCATGTACAAGCATCGTCTCGCCATCATGCAAACCGCCCGTCGACAAGCGCTTCACCTACAACCATACACATCTCGGCCACACAAAACATGCATATGCATGTCCATCCAACTATACTCACCTAGTAGATTTGCCACCGAGACGTGACCGCAATCGATGAGAGAGAGTGTGCGGTGTTGGAGAGAAAAATAGATGTATTTGGGAGAGGGGGAGTATATATGGAGCCTCCCCCGGCCCCCTCACCAATTACCTATCAAATAAAGTAGGTTTAACTACAAAGAATGGAGAAAAGTATGAGCAAATGGGGTGGGAGGGAGGAGGAACACGAGCTGCTCTAGGTGGGAGGAGAGGGGAAGAAGAAGACAATGGGGGTGGTGAGTGGGGGGCTGCCCTTTTTGTAATTCTGGAAAGACATTTTGTGGCGCATGGAACCACATGCGACACAAAAATGCATATTCCTGTGGCGCATCCTTCCCCATGCGCCACGGAAATATGCATTTCTATGGCGCATGTGGTTCCATGCGCCACAGAAATACCTCCCCTCAATCATTGGTGCCGGGACCCACACATAATTCTGTGGCGCATGTGTCCAGATGCGCCACTGAAATGCAACTTTTTGTGGCGCATCTAGTTCCATGCGCCACAGAAAAGGTGTGGTAGGATGCCATCCAGCCATTGGTGGTGGGGCCCACATGTTTTCTGTGGCGCATGGGCACCAGTGCGCCACAGAAAGTACCAGTTTAGTGGCGCACGGGGCAGACATGCGCCACAGAAATCCTCATCTTTCTGTGGCGCATCCCCAAAGATGCGCCACAGAATATTATCAGTGGCGCATGGCAGCTTTGGTGCGCCACAAAAACACCTTCCACCTATAGCTAGTTTCCTAGTAGTGCTGCCGCCGCCGGGGTCGAGGACCGCCAGGCCGGAGAGGGGCTTCGGGAGGCAGGCGAGGCCGCGGAGGAGGAGCTCGTCCTCGTCGTGCCGGCCGCCGCACTCGCCCCGTCCCCGCCGGCCGCCGCCCTCGGCCCCGTCCCCGCCGGCCGTCGTTAGCTGCTCCGTGCATTTTGTTTGAGCCACTGCCAAGTTGCGTTTGAGCCACTGCCAAGTGGGTCCACGATTTCAGCATTTTGTTTTTTTTTCATAAATTGTTAAGGAGGGCAAAACCTGCTTATGCAAAAGAAGTGTCCACAGCAGTTTCTGCCCACCGAAATCCAGAAACTTGCTTCTGCATAAGCAGAAGTTTAAAAGAAGTCACCCTAACATCCCTCCCTCCTTGAAATGCGGCTTGACCCCAAGCCGACACCCCCAAAAAACCGCCTGGATCCCACTGGAGTCGATCTTTGTTGTTGTGGTCGGAGTTGCGGTAGTAGCCCGGTCGGGTCTGGACTAGCTGCTGATCCCATGCGGTTGCAGCTATGACATCAAATGCTCCTTGTCTACAAGTTGTGGCTGCACCTCCAGGGTCCCATGATGATCGGAGCTCCTTGTGTCGACTCAAAGCTGGCACAAACCTCCCTCCTTGAAATGATGCTTGGTCGTCACATGTAGAGAACCATCGACACCATGTAGAACAGCCGGGATTCCATAGCAAACGGGATCTCTTGATTTCACCAGAGTCATGGTGTAGATGATCTCCTAGCACTTGTTCACAATCCACACCTTGTTCACTGCCATTGAGTAGTGCCATGGACTTCCTTGAGCATATGAGCATGAACGTTGTATCAAGAGAATACGCCTTTGTTGGCCTGAATCTCTGAACTCCAAGAATCAAAGAACCCAACCAGCTGTGATGATCCATAAGAAGAAGAAGAGTGGCTTCAGTTGGCTTGCATTCAGGCAGGAGCCGGTTACAACTAGTGTACCGCTCTGCTTGAGAAAAAGTCCACAATAAACAGCCACCATCTTGTTGCCGCACATGTGATCCAGGAGGAAGCAGGTTAGTTTCTGAATTTCGTGTCATCACTTCCCCATGTGGATGTACTCCTCCTTCCTCAACATAGGTGTCGACTCGGGTTTGAATGGACACCCATGGGGGCTTTGGCTGTAGGAACAAGAACGAATAATTCTCATGTTGTGTAAATAACTGGTGCAACTCAGCTCCTTCCCGCAGCAACTTCATTTGATGTAACTGTGCAGCAGGCTTCGGTCTTATAGAGGACCACGAATTCAGATGACAATATTTCACCGTTGCCATATTTGCTGACGGACATCCTTCAAAAATATTTCCTTGACAGAGGTAAACTACAAGAGAACATGCATCTAGAGATACTACTGTTAGACTGCACTGTCGAACCTTGGATGTGACAACGATGGCTAGTGCCCAGGGTACACGCCAATTGATAAACCATGAAATGCATAGCTCCATGCACAAGAACAGTTCAGCAATTCCAACCAGAACATACTTCCCAACAGAGAATAGGAATGCCACACTGGCAGCCAAGCAGTCACCTGATTTTGGTTTTGAAGATGGATGAAACCATAGCTGAACCGTGAGTGAAATATATGGTACACCTTCCTGACTGCACTGAAACGATGACAATGGCCTAGGTCTGAACAAGTGCCCTTGTGCGATCCACTTGCTCCAAGGTGGTGGCCATGGTTGCCACTGGACTTTGTCATGCCGCTGCACCTTGTCAGACAACACATAAGTGGGGGCCTCCTCCTTGTCTTTGCAGGACTGAACTGTCAGGACGGCCGACTGCATTGTGATGCTAGCCTCTGATCGAGAGACTAACCATGCACCAGGGAAGGGACTCCACGGATCTGGAGGATGCGGGGGCACCAAATTCAGCCATGGCTTCAATGTTGAGAGCATACCGGGCACCCCAAATTCAGAGCTGAGCACCGGTGTTACTGTTAGTGAAGCGCCATGCTTGCCCCTGAGTTCAGTGGATATCACCTCGTGGGTCGCAGACATGGCTGGTGAAGCATGTGAAGATGACGACCTGGATCGCGCAGTAATGACTTGGGTCGCGCAATCCGCCGAAGAAAACGAGTGCACCACTGCCCTGGTGTTGTTGGGAACACCAAAAGTGACCACAAGTGACCTCTCGGTCGTTGATGCAACACCATTGATGGGCTCGCCGTCGAGAGTTCCGTCGCCTATTGCAGCATCAGCAAGCACAGAGGTGATGTCGACGGTGGCCGTGGGCGACGTCCGTGATGCTGCTAGAGTGGAAGCAGGCATCAACTCGGTCGCGTCGCAGCTTAGACGTTCCGTCGAACAGGTCGTGGGCGCCAGTGCGATGTTGTGGTGACCGGAGCCGGGCGCGCAGCCGTCCTTGCCGACACGGTGACGAGCTCGGCTGTGGGTGACGGGTCGGAGTCGTCGCAGATGCCATGCTCGACGACGTCCTTGGTGTGGGCGAGCTCGGTGTATGACACTGGGGTGGTTTGGGCCGCGCACTCCGTCGAACAGGATGCGGGCTCCTGGGAGCAACAGGAGCGACCGGTAGTGGCTCCCCAATGGCAGGGACAAGAGCCGGGCGCTGGGCCTCCCTTGCCGACGTTGTGGCAAGCTCGGTTGCGCCGGAGCTCGCCACGGGCGCGGAGAAGCAGTCGGAGGTGCGGATCAAGGATTGGTGAATTGCATCCAAGTTAGCCATAATGATCTTGAAGTCACGCTGGTGTTCAGCTTGCCACTCATCGAGGTAGGCCTTGAGCTCGGGATTCATGGCGGTGGGTGGGGTGAAAAAAATTGGGGAAAATTTGGGGAAGGGTGGAGAAGAGGCTCTGATACCAGATGTTAGGTACCAACTAGGGATTGTGCGATTAACACTCAGATTCGAATACAAGAGATACAAATTGAGATCCAGAATAGGACTCGAGGAAGACGAACACGAGGATCAGCCTCTGCTCTCTCTCTCTCGCCACACACATGCCGTTGCCGTGATCCACTGGATGCCTTCATCGTTGCCTCCTCCCATGTACTTGTAGCGTGCCGCCTCGTAGATTGGGCCAGGCCCATGTGGTGGCCCAGGCAACCAGCCCGGTAGGAGTATGTGTAGGATAGGCTCCTAACAGTTTAATCCGAGCCCTTGCTGATATCGGAAAGAACTCATCCGACACAGTCCGGTATCGGCATGGGAACTTTCGTGGCAGAGTATCTATGACTATGTCTGCCTAAAAGCATATCTATATCACGTATTATTTGTTCTACCATAGAACCAAAGATAAACCGCGAATTATGGGAAAAAAGAAGAAAAGAAAATCTAGCCGTCGTCTCCACCTCCGTCTCCTCCATAGATCGGTTCCATCTCCTTCAGCCAGCCTCGCCGGTACGGGAGGGGTGTGGAACCCGATCTATGAGTGGAGTTTTTTTAATAAATCAGTGTTTCCAATAGATTTGAAGGATTTTAGTAGCCATCTTCAATAAGTGATCTCCGACGCTTTGTTCGACGGCAAGATGTCCTTCCCGATGTCAATGATCGAGGGAATATCTAGTGCTACCACCCTTTTATGTGCTACAAATGCTACCACTAGAAAAGATAATTTTTAATGCTTCGAAAAATTCTACAAAAAAGTGTGAGTGTTCACAAGATATGTGTTTACAATCTCCAAAAATTTCAGGTCCAAATTCGAAAGCAGCATTGAGAAACAAAAAAAGACAAATCTAGCGTGAATAGTCTCATTTTTTGCTTTTGTCTTTATACTAGATTTGTCCTTTTTGTTTCTCAATGCTACTTTCCAATTTGGACCTGAAATTTTTAGAGATTGTAGACATATAACTTGTGAACACTCATATTTTTTCGTAGATTTTTTCGAAACATTAAAAATTATTTTTTCTAGTGGTAGCATTTGTAGCACATAAAAGGGTGGTAGCACTAGATATTCTCTCAGATCTTGCTTCGCAGATCGGTTTTGGATTTGTTCGCATGGTTGCCGTGAGGAGGAATGTCCTCGCAATATTTGTCCCGGCTTGTACGTCCTCGACAGTGCTGGTTCGTGCTTTCGGCTCTCCAGTGACGTCGACCAGGCTGTTCGGTTGTTTTTTTCCTAAAATACTGGTGTTGATACTCTTACCGATGTTGCGCTATGCGGGTACTCTTGGCATTGCGGCTTAAAATTACAATTATGGGAGAACACTTGTTGGTATTTATAAGTCTATGATTTGATATCTATGTTACTTTTCTACGGCTGTCTTCAGAAAAGAATAAGATTATATCATGAAATAAGAAAGAGTTTGAAGATCTCGAAGATTTGCTAGTTTCTTTTTGACTTAAATTTGTAATTGTTGGAGTCAACTCATGTATCTCAATCATGTACTATTTGCTACTACGAATATATATGGTATTGATCATCGAGAGAAAAACAAGATGAACCTCGAATTTAAAGAAAGCGTCTGTGGATGATACAAGAGCCTGATGTTCACCTGCCCATGCATGTAGCATCCAGATTCTAGAAGGTGTAAATGGAGGGATGGAGTGGTCGAACCCTGCACGCTGGTTTTTATTTGACAAGATTCTCGTCGTTGAATAGTCTTCGGATGAACCTTTTGGTTCCGCCTCAGAAAGATGTTAACAATGCACTGCTTCAAAATCGGACCACTTTTGAGAAGATTAGCATATGAATAATTCAGAGAACAGAGGTCTAACTGTTTGCACAAAACGAGTAATCCAGCATAAAAAAATCACATTCTTATTTCTGCTCTCTTCTTCGAATCTGTAGACAACAGCAATATATACAGACAGCTCTACAACTACATATTGTTTCCTGGGCATTAGCCACCGTATATAACATAAAGTATGATTTTCTTGCCTTCTATGCATATTCTGTGAAGTATGGATACACAAGAGTACTGCGCACAAGCCACCACATCAAAAGATTGGCGGAACCAAACACTCCCGGAAGTGAGCGATGTATGGCCATCAACCTGCCCAACAGTTGAAATGTGCTAGTCAATTTAACAATCAATGAAAGGTAATTTAGCAGAAACTACTAGGCTGTGCTTTCTCCCCTTTTGCTTTCAAAAATAAGCTAGTACTTCAATTGTCTATTTTTGCGACGACTATTTTACCTAGTAGAGAAACAATTAGTCCAAACATAATTTTCTTGCTTAACTAGTGTCTAGGTTTAAGTTAAGAAAATAACACGTTTCTAAAATTGCAGCTTTAATTAGTTCATGAATTCTTAAGATTCCAGTGCAAAATGTTTATAGCGATTTAGGTGACACACAAAAATTAGAAAATTGAAATATGAAATGGACTCACTGACAGGAATACAAGAATAACAATGCTGGGTCTGTAGTCTTTAATTACCAGGTACAATATCCTGGCTATTTGATAAGTTCATACGGGGTCACTCCTGGCTCTTGAAAGGATCACTTGAACTCACCTCATTCTTTGCAAACTGTCACAAATCAATTGTAAGCTTCAGCAACAAGAAGCAGAAAATAAATCAGGCAGAGAAACAAACCGTTGCTGATGTTATTGTTGCCATTGTGACAGGTTGACTCGATGGCAAGATGAAGTTGCTCCAAAATAGATGGTCGGCGGAATGATCAGCAGGGTTCCATGTACTTTTCATTGTTGTAGGCATAACAGGGGCCAATGTGTATGGAGCTCGTTGTACTAGCAACCCATTCATGTTAATGCCAACTGCAGATGTATCATGTCCCGTAGCAGGTACTGATGCAACAACCTTTGCTTCATCTATTTCTTTGCTAAATGTACATTCTTCAGATAATTTTGTAGACTTCTCCAAGAAGTTTTTGAAGGCATCAGACTGGGATAAGATACTGCATGCAGATAGCCCCACCGAAGAGGGTTTTAAATCAGAACCGGGGCCAAGAGAAGGCAGCTTATAGGGCTCAGTAAGTTGCATTGAACTTTCAATAGCTCGGATTTCATCAGCAACCTCTTCTGATTTTGATGTATCTGACTGCCGTGACTTTTTGGGTGCCCACCACCTAATGTAATTCGTTAGATCAATTTTCTTCTCTAGGCCAAAGCTTCCCGCAAATTTTCCATCCAATGCAATGTCTTTTCCTGTAATTTGAGGGGAAAAAAGTTAAACGGTATTATAGCCTTTTAATCACTTATGTAGTTCATTAACTCGAGAGAGCAGTGTAGCAGTACACTATAGACGCACCACAACTGAGGTTCATGTAGTCATTGCCAAGTAATTGTCCCAAAGAAGCATCCCATCTGGAATTATGGAGTTGCCTGCATGACATGTACATATAAAGCTTAAGTAAATGGACTTGCAGATTTTTAGTGGACAGATTTCTATCATAAGACTGGATGCAAAATTGGAATATTTCCTGTTGCAACATCTACGATTACAATTGTATATTGATGTAGCACACACCTTACAAAAACTTTTACTTATATGTCCAGTACAATTTTAAGTTGAAACGGTTAGTGTTTAATGCTGGCATCTGGTCACAGTTTGCTTGTTTCGAAGTACAACCACTTTCCCAAATACAAGTGTCTACCAGTATATGGATTGGCCCCACATTGCCAATGATCAGCCCGACTAAGGAGCGAGAAAACTAGACTTGGTGTATTACCATGAGGCCCAAAGGGCATTCATACTATATGATTGAGGGATTGGTTTTGTGCAGCTGACTGATTTGAAAGCAACTTATGTCTGGTACACATTGCAGATACGTTTGCACTCTTAGCTTAACTAATGCTTATTTCCCAAGCTGCGCAATTATGCCTCAAGGGATTACCAATGTCTAACTAAGAGCAGCCCGTAAAGAAACTAAGCTATATTCTTTTCTTTGATTAAATTTTAAGAAAATTACTAAGCTATCATGGTGAAAAAACACAATTTCGATACAGAAGCTAATCAGTATTTAATTTATTATTTCAGTTCTGCTATTTCTGCCCTGAAGATTTCTGGCAGCAAAGCAGAAGCAGCACAGAAGGTTATTAACTAATATACCAGATTGTAGATCAATTTTGCAAACCAATAAAATGGTGTGGCAGAAGTATTTTTTCAGCAATAATGCACAATAGTATCACATTAAACAAAGCATGGAAAGTTTGGACAGCTTGGGAATAAATGATTTTGGTGTGGAAAACCTTTTACAGGGATGCATCACCATAGTAAACGCTAGTAAAACAACCAACATAGAAGTTTTGATCATAGAGGAGATATTTCCCCGTCACTGAAGTGTACCTCGGAAGTCCACGATATTTTGGTAATCCTCTAGAGAAGGCACTGCTCTTTCTGCAAATGCATGAATCATCCAATCACTGCTTAAGAAAATAAAATAATGTACATGCATTAAAATGCACAATATACCTTCGAAGAGATATAAGATATTCCTCCTTGGAGATCATCTGCATCTCTTCAAGATCTCTAGTATAATCAGAAACCTAAATAGGAAAATACATAATTAACAAAAGTTTGCCAAAAATATGAAATCATTATTTATTGTGACAACTGACATGGAATTGAAAACATTGAAGCAATGATATGTTGTTTTTGACAATACTCTGCAGAAGACATCGGTGTATATGTTTTAAGTTACAGTTGTAAAATGTAACATGACCAAACCAGATAAGAGAATCATAGAACTTATGTGCAAATCTGAACTGAGGGCATAATATATCCTAACTTTTATTGTGCATTATAAAAGCAGGCACTATATACACAATATCTGTAAAAATGCATCCGAGCCAAGGCCGATGAGAGAATCTAAGCTTAAGTTGAGCTGAGATATCATGGATGATATATATAATGCAAAGAAGAAACAAGGCATTTGATACTTCTGAAATCTAGAGACGAAATTCAGAAGCTTCAAATTTTAAAGCACAAGGGATGTTGCTTAATATCCTGTTCGAGATTTTTTCTTCTAGGACTGTAAGTAGTTCATCTCTCAACATTAGTAACAAACAGGTTGATTATCACACAGAATGTCTGTTTCCCTGTATTTCCTGAATTAAATGATTAATGCTTTCAACTAAACTATGATCTTATAGTATTAAGAGGAAACTATACACTTAAATATTTGAAGTGGAACAATTTAACAGAGGCTACCAGAAAGGAGTCGGTAATCATTAGAAAATACATAAACGACAATGATACTAAATAACCAAGGTTTTATTAAGCACTAGGCGTTGATTGAGTTTTTTTGCTCCGTTTTTCCTTTTCCAAAGGATTAAAGCGCTAAGGGCGATTAAGCACTAGGTGTTTTACCTCCGCTCAGCGCCTAAGTGAGCTTAAGCGTGTGCCTAGGCGCGCTTTTTATAACCTTGGAAATAACAGACATTGATACGTGTTTGAGAAAAATAGAAAAAAATGACTCACAGGAAAATTTATCTGTGTTCCAGCTCCCCAGTATTTCAATGCCGCAAGGTCATAGGCTCTTGCCGCAGCCTCTTCATCATCATATGCGCCTACGTTGCACATGAAATGGATGGGCATTAGAAAGATTGCATCAAGTTGGAAATTGTTGCATTTTAATATGAACATCAATGGTACTCCTTACCTAAATATACTGCAAGATTGGTGCGTGGTGCAGTTTCCCATGCAAAAGAAACAATGCCATAAAATTAGATTAAAGGAAAACTACAGGAAAAAAATAAACAATGCAGACATAGTTAACTTTAACACATGACATCTGTAGATCATGTGCATAACAAAAAGAAACTGATAGATGCAGAATGTGCAATTCTTTACATCCAGTAAGTGCGTGCAGTGGTTATGGAACAACAAGCATTTATTTAGTCGAAGGGAGACTAACTAAGCAAGCGTAAAAAGGCATGTTTGGGTGTAAATTTATAGGATGAACAACTATTTAATTATGACATGCATTCCATATTTGACGGGTGATGCGACTGAGGACTAGTGAACTGAAGCCGAATGACGTAAGCAATAAAAGGAGGCCAATATGGAAGTTTTCCTAGATGCCAATATCAGTTTATTCAAAAAAAAATCGATAGAATTTACAGCAGCTGTGACTCTGCAAATAGTTGCATACCTTGTTTCCCTTTTTTGTTCTGATTCTGATTCCATGTGCTTTTGTCCCAAAGGTGGGCCTCATATCGTCCTGTCCATCTATGCCTATCGATGCAACATTACACTCAGTAATTTAAGTTTAAAGACATGTACCAAAAGGAGATAATGTTTTATCCATAACAAGTTCAATATAAGTCTGTTAGGGGCAGACGAGAGTAGTATTGAGGCTAGTAGCAGAAAATAGTACTGTTAGCTCAGTTCACGAATTTTTGTTGGAGGAAGAAGGATGGTTTGAATTCATGAAAGTATGAAACTGGGCACTGGGAATCATGAGGTGCCAAGTATGGTAGTACTACTTTCCGCTGAGACTTCTAGTTGACCATGAGCATGAGGGACTGAGCAGACCATTTGAAGTTTGAACACAGGTGGTAACTGTGATGTCCATGTACTAATTTTTATTAGGAGTAGTTGTTTTTAAACCGGAGACAGACACTGGCTGCAATGTGCAGATACTCCTACCTAACGGCATAGTCTTCCGCTAAGTCATGTGCCAGTTCTCTTCAGATCCCCCGGACTAGCTAGCCGCGCTCTGCATCACAGTCCGTTCCGTTCCGGTCCGTTCCGTTCCGGTCCGGTCCAAATGAACATGCGCTCGAGACGCGTACGAAAGCTCAGCGGCCTTGGTGGAGTACTGATGAGCTTCCAAATCGCCCTCGTCGAGAAACCGAAAGCAGGTAGTAGCACCGGGGAGGAGCGAGCCAGGAGCCGTGTGCGTGCGTAGTACGTACCGGGTGACCCCGCGGTAGATGGAGCTGCGCTTCCCGGCGGCGCAGGGCGTCATGCGGCTGATGCGGTCCTTGGCGGTGCACGCGCGCTCCTTCCGCCCCGTCAGGGGCCTCCTCGGCGTCGCCGTCGCCGCTACTGCCGCCGCCTGGTCCGCCGCCGCCGCAGCCACGCCGAGGAACACCGGCAGACCCTCGCTTCCCCCCGCCGCCTCCAGCTTCTGCAGCGCCGCGTCGGCCCCCGCAGAGGCCATGGCGCCCCCTCCACCTCCGGATCGGTCGAGCCGACGGGACAAGCTAGGAGGAGGGAGGGTGGGGAGGCGCAAGCGCTTGGGGTCGTACCGTGAACAACGGGTGACCGTTTGGGGGCGGCCGTGGTGAGGGCGGTGGTGGGGTGGGATTTCAAATGGAGTGGAGAAGTGAAGTGGAGATCGGGGTGGTGTGGTGGGGGAGGGGGGGCAGAGGTGGATGGGGACGCGTGGAGCCCAGTGGGCCGGCACATGGGGAACAGCCGCAGGGGTATCCGAGGATGCGCGACTGATGATGCCGAGCTTTTCACTCGAGTTGAGAGCGAGAGGAGCTCCGCCGGGCCGGTGGTGGGGGAAAGGGACGGCGGATCCGGCGCCGTCCGGCCCGTCGTCGCTTCCTCGAACGGCATCGGTACGGCTTTTTTTTTACTACTTTCAAATAAAAAACAAAAGCATCCTCCTCCGTAAAGAAACAGAGAGAACGACAGCACAGAATATCGAGGTTTTTTAACATGAAACAGAATCGAGTTACTTCTATCGATGATTCGACAAGGCAAATTTTCTTGATGGTTTTTTGTGTGCTTCCAGACCGTTGGCCACCATGTCTCCCAGCTACGTCAGCCAGATACTATGTAGCAGAGCAGTGAAGTGAATGAGGTGGACATGGATCGAGTTGGTTCACGAGAGAACGTACGTTGGCACTGTGCCACATTGAGGGCAGGTGTACTCCATTATTCTCTCACCACAAGCTAGCTCCGTGGTAATGTCGCACTCAATTCACCTCACGCACGCACAGTCGATATATTGGCCGTTAGTTTGGTTAAGGTAACATCCCCAGTCACATCGCCACGGCCGGGCAAATCAACGATGCAGCCAAAATCCTATGCGTACGTGGTGGATTTCACTATCATATGCATACCAAAACTAAAGGTGTTGATGACCTCCATGCTTATGTTGGCTTGATGCGATTTTTTTTTTACCGTGGAACTGGAACTGTTGGGGACCGCTTGTGCCGCCGTGGCGGTGAAGGTGCGGCTCGTCGAGGTGGGGTTTGAAGGGGAGGGGGCAAGCCTTCGGCGGCAAGGACACTGAGTGGCAAAGGGAGCGGCGGCGTAGACTTGCACAAGGAGACGAGAGAGAGCACGGAAGTGGAGGCATCAAGCCGTCAACGCTTAGGGTTCGGGGTGAGATGGCGGGCCGCTAATGCTTGGTCGGGGCCCAACTAACCAGAGGAAGCTAATTTGATGCTGAGAGTAGCTTCCCCTAGGGACAGCGCGGTTTAGAAAGCAATAAGCGGATGTGATCGAGGTAGGAAATAGATCTGACGGTCAAAATTGTGATAGTCTGAGAGCGCTTCTCTTTGGTGCGGTTATAATATCCCTAATAAAGCCCCTCAAGGGGTAATAAAAGGAACACACTGTACAAAGTAGGAAAAAACATGCTATGTACAAAAAAAAAAGGAAGAAGAAAAGGCAGCACTACATTTAGAACAAAGGGACTAGAACAAAATGATCTCGAAAGAGTCTAGCCAAGCCACTAGCGAACAAAGAACAAGGTTAAGAACCTTGATGCGACTTTTTGGGATTAAGAAACTCCTTTTATCAGAAAAATGCATTTTAGACAAGAGAGGATCATCCTCTACATTTTGCACCATGTTGTGAACTGTCGATGTTGATGGCATACAAAATGGTAACAAAAGGCACTATGTGGCCGGCCAACATAAGCAGAAACTCCTCATCTTTATTCATGATCTTTATTCAACGTAAGTGTGCAATGAGGGTACGAGAAAACACTCCCCAAACTTGGCATGCCTCATCGCTATCTTCATTCATGATCTTACCTCGCCTTGGTAACAAGCATAGCATAGGATCGAGTGGATCGGCACGCCATAGGTGTCAGCACACATGAGCAACAAATACGCAAAAAATACCGAGAATCAACCATTAGTTGGATGGCTAGGACTGGTTGTATCTGCGGATCAAAATGTTTTTGTGTTATGTGTGTCCCATTTAAGAGAATTTTATTTGAACGTCAGTCGACGATGATTTCATCAATGTTGAAGTTGCGCTTGAGCTCTGGGATTGTATATTTGACACTACTGATCTTGAATTCATCATAAGAAAATTTTCTTTTAATCATGAGATGACAAGCTGCATGAGGAAAAATTCCCCCTAACCCATAGATAAAATCATTAACGAGCTTTATAGGCGGGCTACCGGTTCAATTTGCAGCTCATAGCACACACAAGTTCAAGGAACAATTTCTATAGGACAGAGAGACCCAATTCATATAAACAACGGGATCACTGCCATTGGCGGAGCTATGTTCAAGTCAGAGGGGCACCGCCCCCCAGCCCAAGAAAATTTTGGCTAAAACTAGTTTTTTTTTTGGCCCGTTTTTCTACAAAATCAATAGAATCTGGCCTAAAAGGTTGAGACGCCCCTGAGATATGAACTTGAACAAAATGAAAATGGAATATATGTACTTATTTCATGTAGAGGCCGGGTGTAAGGGCATTTATGCCCTTAATCTTTATTTTGGTATTTGGTGAATACAAGGTTAGAGAGGACTAATTGTTTATATCAAGTACATCTACAGGTTAAGTCCTCTCTCTCTCCCTCTTATGGTGTTGATCCTTGTTTGCAAAAAGGGAAAAGAAGTGAAATAGGACTCGAAATCGGAGTCCGGATGAGCACGACACGGTAGTTCTTCTTTTCCGGTTTTTCTTGAGTATAGGGATCCCGCACTATTAAGAGGGGATCGAAGATTCTATTTGACACTTGGCTCATTTCCTCCTCATACACAAAATTCCTCCATATATATTTTTGTTCCCGATACACAAATCTCCAAAACACACTTTATCCTGCTGTTTTTTTATCAGCCGGTCATACCGGGCCTGGAGCCGGTATGACCGGGAATGCACATCCGACCAGTGATACGTCTCCGACGTATCTATAATTTTTTATGTTCCATGCTTGATTATATATCAGTGCCACATATTTTTATAATGTTTACAGCATTTTGGCATGATTTATGGAACTAACCTATTGACAAGTGCCCAGTGCCAGTTTCTGTTTATTATGTCTGTGCATTGCAGAAAAGGTCCAAAATCCAAAGTGCTCAGAAAAATCCGAAAAAATTACAGAAATTCTATCTCGCCAGAAAACCCCGGGAGCCAAAAGGACAAGTCCGGGAGGGGCACACAGCCCCCAGGAGGCCTCCAGGCGCGGCCCAAGGTCAACCGCGCATGGGCCCCACCTCGTCGCCTCGTTGACCGCCTCGCGTCGCCTCTGCGCCTATAAAGTCTCCCCTGACCTAAAAACGTCAGAACATCGAAGCTTTTCTCCAGAAACACATCTGAGCGCCGCCGCCACCAAAAACCCTGATTCGGGGGATAGAAGTTCTTGTTCTGGCACCCTGCCGGGATTGGGAATTGCCCCCGGAGCCATCTTCATCGTCGTTGATGCCTCCCACGATGAGGAGGGAGTAGTGATGTAGCCCCACATGTGGACAACACCATGGACACCATGCCAAATGGCCCAATGACAAGATCAAGAGTCAAGGCTCTTCATGAAAAGGTGACCTCGCTCCTCTCGATGTGTGATCTTGACCTTCCTTTGAATTGCTTGCTACCTCATGCCACTACCTTATGTATACTCAGGATCCACCCGGAAGATGACCCACAATGGAGTCAAGAAGATGGGCAAGAGGAACCCCAAGAAGATGGACAAGAAGAGGAGGGAAGGAGCGAAGACTGGGTGGCCGGCCTCCCAGCCGGCCTAGGCCGGCCTCCAGGCCGGGCACCAACCCGAAGCCGCCGGCCTCCCAGCCGGCCCAGGCCGGCCTCCAGGCCGGGCACCCACCCGAAGCCGCCGGCCTCCACGCCGGCCCAGGCCGGCCCTCAGGCCGGGCCACATCCCGACGCCGCCGGCCCAAACGCCGGCCTCCCAGCCGGCCTCCAGGCCGGCCTAGGCCGGCCCCCAGGCCGGTCACCCACCTGAGCCGGCCGGCCTCCAGGCCGGCCTAGGCCGGCCCCCAGGCCGGTTCCCCGCCAGAGCCAGCCGGCCTCTAGGCCGGCCTAGGCCGGCCCCCAGGCCGGTTCCCCGCCTTTCCTGCCCCGTTTTGTAATGGACTATAAATAGCCTTCCACTTTCCCCATTTCGAGGTCAGACTGAATCTGAGACTTGTGAGAGCTATGCTCCTCCTCCCTCGTAGCTAGGGTGCCTCGTTGAGGTAGATCTTGTTGTTGCTACTCTTTCACTGCGGTGTCTCTAGTAAGTGCAAACCAATCTTTCACTGCGGTGATTCTATTGGATCGGTGGACCGGCCGGTAAGAGCAATCGGTTTCAACAAGAGTAAGTTTGGCTTTGATTCTTCGATCCAAAGGCTACCTTTTTGAGGGTTTGTTGTTGGGTGGAGTTCTTAGCAGGATTTGCTAGTTATCCTTGTGTTTGCCCACGAATCTCCCTCGTTTCCCCTCGTGTTCTTCGTGTTCATCCCCGTTTCCCCCTCAAATCCGTGAAGATCGGGCCTAGCCCTACATCAAGTAGTTCTTTGTAATACCCCATAGTTCAAAGACCTAAAGGGTAGATTTAGAATTTGTGCATTCGCACAGCATGCATCCATGCAAGCTCATACATAAAGAATCCAGATTGAGCCATGTCCAGGTTTGGCAACCACTGGCATGCCCACAAATTTGGGGGGGGGGGGGGGGACAAGCAAGAGCACATGAACGCGTGCAGCATAAACAACTGCCAAATTTATGCAGAGGCCGGGTATAATGCTTAAACCTTTTAAGTAATAAAGCCCTTTATAAAAAAAATAACTGCCAAATTCTTGTCTGAAACGTATCGAGTTCTAACAGGACAAAATGCACACAAGGCACCAATCCAATCGCTTGCTCGTGGGAATTTCGATGAATTATCATTTTTCCACGGCCATCTTTCTTTTCAACAAAAGCAATCAAACTACTCCGTCCGTGGTGCTCCTGTGAAGGTAGATGAGACAGGGGTAGGAAGCGGGATTACATCAGGTGGTGACGAATCGACATTGCAGATGATTTGTGCAATTTTAGCTCCATCTTCGACTTATTGTATGCCTATTAACTTCGCATAGTCAACCCACCTGCAAAGGCAAAAATTTCAGCCAGTAAGTGACCTCGTCAAAGTTTCAGATTGGACATCAAAATCAACCTTCTCAATGCTACAGATTACTCACAACAGGGATACCACGAATGTGTTCCCTGTTCGAACCGCAAAGCAGAGTGCACTCAATGTTGCTGATTTCCTCTTCAATGAGATACGTCTTGCATCTTTCATGCAAGGTCGCAGCCTACCTTATGCACCTTTCATTCAAGCCATGATCGATGCCACTTTTCTGCGAGATATTCATATGGACTGCTATCACAAGATTTGGTGTCCTCGTGTTGAGAAGAAGAAGAAGGTCTCTGTGCCCGTAGTGGAGCCACCAAGTCTCTTTGAGCGGTTCATGGCCCAAGCTCAACGGTCTATTTTTAACATGTGCAAGTTCAACGCTGAAGAGGTTGTGAAAAGCAACAAGTTTGCATATGCTCGTGCCAAGTGATACAAGGACCGTCTCCGTGCATTTGGTGATACCCAAGTAAGTGATGATGAGGCCCTTCCGACGATGACGGTGCCTGACATTTGTTTTTCCGACGGTGGCTACAAGGACTACTTTGCCGAGCCCCATGCTGAGGACGACGACGACGAGTGATTCTCTTGGGTGGCCTTTAGTCTTGTTTCCCTTTTTGGTACTTGCTGCCAAGGGGGAGAAGTAGTATATTAGGTAAATTAGGTTTCTCGCGGGTCTATCTATGGGCTAAAGCTTACATGCCTTGGTTGTTCTTTGATTCTTATGGGCATGTAAACTTGTTTATTTTATCGTGTTGAGACTTTGACTATCTGGTTCTTGTGTGACTATGTAATGGATATCTTGATTTGGATCCTAATGCACTCTTATATCTATGAGTGATTCGTGATATCTTTTATATGCTTGCAATGGTGCTATGATTGTGGGGGAGCTCTTTTATCTCCTCCCATTATTTTTGTTGCGAGTTTTAACCTTGTTGTCACCAATTACCAAAAAGGGGGAGATTGTAAGGGCATTTATGCCCTTAATCTTTATTTTGGTATTTGGTGAATACAAGGTTAGAGAGGACTAATTGTTTATATCAAGTACATCTACAGGTTAAGTCCTCTCTCTCTCTCCCTCTTATGGTGTTGATCCTTGTTTGCAAAAAGGGAAAAGAAGTGAAATAGGACTCGAAGTCGGAGTCCGGATGAGCACGACACGGTAGTTCTTCTTTTCCTATTTTTCTTGAGTATAGGGATCCCGCACTATTAAGAGGGGATCGAAGATTCTATTTGACACTTGGCTCATTTCCTCCTCATACACAAAATTCCTCCATATATATTTTGTTTCCGATACACAAATCTCCAAAACACACTTTATCCTGCTGTTTTTTGATCAGCCGGTCATACCGGGCCTGGAGCCGGTATGACCGGGAATGCACATCCGACCAGTAACTTTGGCCGGTATAACCGGGCTCCGGGCCGGTCATACCGGGCAAAGTTACTGCCTACTTTTCTTTGCTCCAGGTGTACAGCCGGTATGACCGGGCCAGGGGCCGGTATGACCGGGTGTACATGTCGCCGTCCAGCAATCTTGGCCGGTATGACCGGGCCAGGGGCCGGTATAACCGGCCATACACTAAACAGTCAAGCAACGGCTAGTTTGTCTATATAAGGAAACAGCATAATTCGTGGACATTTGAACTTTCTGCCATTCTTTGAGATCTAGATTCGAGTTCATACCCCTTATACTCTCTCATACTCCCTTGATCATATTCATCGATTCCTTGAGTGTGAGACACCCGTTTTGAGAGAGGATCCACCCAAAAGAAAGATCCTTTCCTCCTCTCTCTTTCCACCGATCAATCTCGTGATTTGAGCCTTGTGTCAAATTCTCTCTTCGATCTTGTTACTCTTGGAGGTTGAGGAATCCTAGTCGGTAGCGGTCGCCGAGAGCAATCGACTTGTGATTGTCCGGAAGTTTGTACGGGATTGGAGGCCTCCCCAAGGTCTCCACATAGTGGATCGAGCTTCTACTTCGTGGAAGAAGCTCACGGAGAGGAAGGTGTGCCTTTGTGGCGTCGGGGGTCCTTCGTGGTAACCCGCACCTCTCCAACGGTGACTAGCTTCCCCTCAAGGAAGTGAACATCGGGATACATCGTCGTCTCCGCGTGCTTCGGTTACTTCTATCCCTTATTGCATCATATAGGTTGTATCATCTAGCTTGCATTAGGCCACCTTATTTATCCGCACAGCCTAAAATTGCAAAATAATTAAAGAAAAATTTGTAGAACCTATTCACCCCCCCTCTAGGTTACCCTCTCTATCCTTTCACCGGGACTCCTAGCGGTGGACCTAGCGCCCCTGTTACCCGGCGGCTGCCCCGGCTTCCGGCCGGCATAGTGTAGTTTGAGTAGTTTGATAGCTATTTGACCAAAAATTAGCATCATAAGCCTTATAGTTTGAGTAGTTTGCCCGGGCTTTAAAATTTTCCTGGGTCCGCTAATGGGGACTCCCCCTTTTGGAAAAAAATATACTTATTTTATTTTACTTACAGTATGATTATATTATTTCGTTCGGGTATCGTATCTTAACCACACAAAGCGCAAAGCAAGCATGGAGATGTGTGCGATCATGTGCATCTACCAAAAAAACATCACGAAACACATAGTTATGCTCCAATCGACGTAGGCGAACAGAAGAGGCACGTGTAGGTGCGTGGTCGCTACTGAAGTATACTGACAGTATATCCCAACGGTTATCACACCGTCTGACCGTCAATCGAATCAAGTAATCTATAGTAGCTTAGCACGTACTGTCAAATACGGAGTAGTAAGTTTTTCCTCCTAGCTCCCTTGAATTGAAAAACAGAAAACTTTTCTGACCAACCAGCTAGATGCATGACTAGATCGAACTGTCAATATGTAAACGTAGCACGCATGCAGATGAGGCTCACGCACCTATGCACGCTTAGGATTCAAAGACGATGGAGAGACTACTACAGCATCGGTGGCGACGCCGGCGTGGTGGTGGTCGTCTGCGAGTCCTGCTTCTGCGCGAGCATGGCCTGCACCTGGCGGATAAGCTGCTCCTGCCTCGCCGCGCTCTCTAGCTCCATCCTCCTCAAGGCCTCCTCCCCCGCCGTCCGGATGGTCTCCTCGAGCTTCCGGATGGTCATGGTCTCCTCCTTCTGCGCGGTGGTCCTCGGCGGCGAGTCCTGCTGCTTCTGCGCGAGGACGGCCTGCAGCAGGCGGATGGTCTCCTCCTGCCTCCTCATGGCCTCCTCCAGCTTCCGGATGGTCTCCTCCTGCCTCCTGCCGTTCTCCCTGATGGACTCCTGCAGCCGCACCTTCTGGCGCGTGTCGGCGGTGCCCTTGGGGAGCAGGTCCACGACGTGCCTCGCCACGGCGCCCGGCAGCACCGACTCCACCATCTTCTCCACCTCCCACACGTTGCTCTTCTTCCACCCCCACCAGAACCCCACCGGCACGCCCATCGCCAGCCACTTCGCCCTCAGCATCGCCATCTCGATCGGCCGATCGGTCTGTTTTTGCCGGCCGGCGGCGAGAACGAGATCTCTCTTGATGGATGTGCGAGCGCAGGCGTACGTGTCCTGCGTAATTCCTCTCCGATCTACGGGCCCTAGCTAAACAAAACATATACGAGGGCCGGATATTTATGTTCTCAATATATAGATTGTGTGTATGTTGAGATGTTTTCGCTAGGGTTAGTTATTTGTCGGGCGCACGCACGTATATACATGGCTTGTGTTCCAAGATGAACCATGAGTTTGATTTTCCGAGCCGGACGGTCGAACTGGGGCGCGCACGTACGTGCTGGTCCAAACGATGGTCTTCGTGCTTTGGGCTTCTGCATCAGCAATTCAGCATGACTGGGTTTTTGCTAGGGTTCATATGACATTTCAATCACGAGTCAATTCGATTTAAAGATAGAAATCTTGTACATATCAAAAAGGAAAAGCTAGAAGTCTCATGGTGTCGCACAGTACCGGTCAGTGCGTAGAACCAGGAGCCAAGATGTGCGTGTCATGCAAGCTCATACATGAAGAATCCAGATGAGCCATGTCCAGGTTTGGCAACCACTGTCATGTGCCACAAATTTGGGAGGAAAACAAAACATGCAAGAGCATATGAACGCGCGCAGCATAAACAACTGCCAAATTCTTGTCTGAAACGTATCGAGTTCTAACAGGACAAAATGCACACAAGGCACCAATCCAATCACTTGCTCGTGGGAATTTCGACGAATTATCATTTTTCTGCAGGCATCTTTCTTTTCAACAAAAGCAATCAAACTACTCCGTCCATGCTGCTTCTGTGAAGGTAGATGAGACAGCGGTAGGAAGCGTGATTACATCAGGTGGTGACGAATCGACATTGCTGATGATTTGTGCAATTTTAGCTCCATCTTCAACTTATTGTATGCCTATTAACTTCGCATAGTCAACCCACCTGCAAAGGCAAAAAGTTCAGCCAGTAAGTGACCTCGTCAAAGTTTCAGATTGGACATCAAAATCAACTTTCTCAATGCTACAGATTACTCACAGCAGGGATCCCACGAATGTGTTCCCTGTTCGAACCGCAAAGCAGAGTGCACTCAATGCTAGCTTGTGGCGGTGTAGTAATGGCTCGAGCATCCGCTGTTCGATCACTCCAGCAACAACCTGGTATCTGTTGTAAGAGAAGTTTCATTTGTAAAACAAGTCGAGTCGCTCGAATGTAATTTCGGTTAGATTTTTTCAAACAAATATGTAGGTGTGCATATCCTGGCATGTCATACTCTTATATCATGATTTTCAGGGACTTTCTAATGTCCCAAGTGGATCAGGAATGGTCACTTAGAGAAGAATTAAACATAACATAATCATGAGAGAAGTTCAACTCAGCTGCTCAGGAAATATTTAATCACTTCGTGCAAATAAAATATACCACATGGGTTAATAATTGAAATAGTATTGCTTGTTACCTGAGGTTACTAGAAACAGCCATGTATACACCATAGGCAATACTAGTTGAGACAATTGGAATAGTTTCAACTTCATCAGCATCATCCTTGTTAACGGTCTTTCTTGCCTTTATAATTGCATTGGTCACACCTGTGCCGATCTGAAAAGAATATTTGATAATACATTTAATATTTCCATTAAGACTTGTGCATGGATTCAATAGCAAAATGGCATTGGCTAGTTTTTCTGATATGTCACCAAAACAAATTAGTATCATCATTTCAGCATGCATCTTACTTTTTCATATGTCACCTTGACCTAATACAAAACTAGTAACACTCGAGAAGGCATGTTTGCTCTTTACTTAACAAGTATCCGATATACGGGGTTGAATCTTCAAGGTCACAACATGCATTTGTAGTGCTAATACAAAGAGTACTTTGTATACTGTTAGGCGTCAAGGTTTTGAACCAAACAACATAGCAATGTCATTCAGCCAAATGTTGCATACATGGTTTTGAACCAAACAGCATAGCAATGAATGGTTACGTGAAAACAAGAAGCTAATCCAAACCTCTTCCAAATGTTGATCTTGCATATTTGTAATACGTGTGATAAATGGTTACTTTATATACAGCAGAAAACTTCAAAAGAAAAAAATTACTCTCCTGATGCTATTTAAGATTAAGTCAAAACAAATGCTGGTAGTGTTTGTCAAGAACATCACAGCTATATCATGATAAACTTACCAGAGATGCACTAGTTCCCACTGCAAAAAGCTTTGCACCGTTCCTCTAAAAGAAGCCAAATTGTCAGTTTGTAACATGCTAATTAAATTACTCAATAATAATTGTGAGCGTCACAAGTACAACAGAGCAAGAAAGTTCATGATTACCATAATAGCTCCAAATCTCTGCAAAAATGTGTATGATGTTCCAGACAAGGCAATCTGCAACAGAAGTTACATAAGTTCCTCTTCAAGTTTCAAGGAGGGGAATACTATTTTCCGTTCCAGAAAACTAAAATTTTCATCTGTGCCGCTAGAAAAGGGAACATAACACCTAAATTTAAGAATATATGTCCACTTCGATAAAAAAAAATTCAACACGATGTTACCTGGAATGCATTATCAGGGCAGTTGTGGAAAAATTTAGCAATAGACCCAGCATTCCTTGCTAGCGCTGGCTGCAGAGACACAGTTGGAGCAGGAAGCCAAACAAGCATAAAGTCTGCAACTATTGCCATGACCTGGAAAGTATCCAATTACTTATTAAAATTCTCATAAGGAATCCACGGAATTATAAAATCGACACCATCCCAGAACCAGGGATATTTAATTGTTTTTATGATGTAAGATGGAAGATTAGTTCATTTTTTCATTTGCCACTAGAAAAATTTCTTAACACCAACCTTCAGCTGAAATTGCCGAATATAAGAAGTGTTGGAACAATGTTAAAAGAAAGGGATAAATCAACTGGATAACAAGAAAGGGGTTAGCATGTTATTGTAAGTACAGTAATAGATATGTCCCCATAAACATTAAGGATAGAAATTTCCATGCATTGAGAAATTACTGTAATTCAATTTGGCACGATCCTTCACATCTGGTGGAGCTTGTGGACTGAAAGATCAAAATCAACAGGTTCTCAAAATTCGTGTGCCCCAGATCGAGTAGTGTATTTTTCTGGAGAATAGATTAGACAATTTAACTTAAATCCGTGTAGCCTTTGAACTTTAGGACTGCTTGTCTAAAGGCGAGCATGCAAGTGATCAATAAGTTGTGAAGCTCCCCCACCCCTGTGTTTTGAACACTTAATAAACTAGAACAGCGGAACTCCTAAGTTCATATTTGCAGCACAAAAAAAAAACTGTAAGACATGGTAAGTGGAGATGGAAAGGAGGCACAGATGAATTGTTGGGACTGGCTCCGTCATCTAAAGTGCATGCTAGGGTTATTTGATGGTCAGTCTGAAAAAAAAAATTGGTGACTATTCTAATAGAAGGATAATTTGGCAACCATAATACATGAAAGAACCTCTAGCACACCTTTACCAGAGTCAACCCACGAGACCATATTAATTCTTTGTTCTGTTTTCTCAAGGAACGGTAATGGTGGTACTTTCCAAAACTAAAGTAAATTGCATTGTTTAACCCCTAATCCACTGCTTAGACCAGGGGCACTGGGCAAGAGGCAGTGACCATGGGTCATCGTTGTCTTGGTTGTTTGGTTGTAATTGCCTATTATTACGCGTAAATAGTTTCTTTCTATCCATGCATCCAGACGCAAGCTGTGTGTTTCCTTGGGAAAAGTCATCAGAAACATAATGGCACATAATGGCACCTCAGCTAACAAACCTAAAATTATTAGTTAATTGCAAGGGAAGTTTGACTGCACATTTTCAAATATGTCATCTATTTTGGAATAGAGATGGTGGTCCCTCGTACGGAATCAAAAGCAAAGTTTTGCTGGTTATAAAAGATATATATCCAAAAGAACAATAGAAGCATACCACATCTGCAATCACAAAGTCAAGCTCTTTGGTGAAGTTCTCCCTCCTTCGCTCATACTCCGCCGCAGTCTAGCAGAAGTAAAAAGAATGTGTCGAATCAGGTGCATTGCAAATCAAATCACAGAATAATATGATTTCACTCAAAAGAAAGTGATATAAAACAGATTTGAGGCGTACTACAATAAAAACAAAATTTATTGATGGTCTAACAAAATGTACCCAAGTGATATGCTGCATTTCATGTAGTTTCTCAATTCTATGCTCTGGAAAGATGGGCAAATGTTCTCCATTCGACGTACTTACTACACATTTATAGGGTACAGAGTTTCGATCCAATTGTCACGCGGTATTTGAAGGATAGACCCACAAACGAGTCAACTGAAGGAGACTTCTGCGTATTGATCAGCAGTCCATATAACACTTAAGTGACTGAACAAGTGAACAGTACAACTCACATAAAGGTTTCTTTGTATTTCCAGCAACGGGGTACTTTAGACTGTCGAAAGGTCTCTTTATTCCTTTCCTTTATCTATATAATATAAATTAACTTTGCGTTGGGCACCCATCACCCTCAAACCGAAAAACTGACTCATAAAACAATGTGAGCCAGGAAAGAAAGCTACGCGTATCTCGACTCTAGCAGACCACAAAAGCCGGTCAAATCACAGCGAACCAAACCGCATCTGATGATCTGGATCACAGACCGCAGGAAAACAGAACTAAGCGCAACAAAAAATGCGCAGTGAATTAGTATATTTCTGACGTAGGTAGTAGTACCTTGGTGAAGATGCCGACGCCGCACTCCATGGCGACCTTGGCGAGGAAGAGGTCGTCGGCGAGGAGGCGCTCCCTGAAGCCGCCGAACTGGAGCAGCCAGCGGAAGACGGGCGACTTCTCGAGATCGGCGAACCGGCGCACGATCTCCCCGGGGAGGCGCCCGCCTTCCACGGCCGCGGCCATGTCCGCCGGCAGGCTCTCGAGCTTCCGCCCCAGCTGCGCCAGCACGAACAGCGCCTCCCTCCTGTTGACCGACGCGTCGTCGTCGCCCTCGTTCTCGTCCTCGTCCTCGTCTCCTCTGCCGCCGCCGCCAGAGGGGACGTCGTCATCGCCGCCGCCGAAGTTGCTGCCGCCGCCTGAGGAGGCGAGCGGGAGGGGAGGGAGGAGGGGCCGGGTGAGGCGGAGGGCCGGGAGGTGGAGCGGGAGGGAGCAGTGGAAGGGGAGGTGGAGGAAGGGCTTGGGCTGGAGGCGGAGGTGGAGAGGGAAGGAGGCGCTGGAGGCGGGAGCGGAGAGGGAGTTGGGGGAGGAGAAGGCCATGGCGGGGGCCGGGGGAAGCGGGAGGCGGTCGGGGAGCAGCGGAGTGGTCGCGGTCGGAGCCGAGGCCGGCGGGCGATGCGCTTTCGGACCTTGGTAATGGGGCGTAGACCTCCCGGAGACCCGGACGAGAGTAGTTGGTGAAGAAGAACCGCGCGAGGCCGCAACCGCGACAGTCGGGACAAGAAGAAAATTATATTTTCGAAACGTTGTAGGGAATTTCGATTTTCCCAGACAGAAAAAGGAAAATAAGAAGAAAACGGAGACTTTGCATTAGCACGTTTTGGGGAGAAAGAAGGTAGGAGGAGGGACACATAACACTCATGTCCAAAACGCACTCGACGTGGCGCTATGTATTCTGGGGTCTTTTCGTCCAGAAGATCTTCATGTGCAGATAGGGATTTTCCTCTGAGCATATTCGACTCTATTCTGCACAATACATGTTGAAGAAACTCATATGGTCTATCGAATAAATAAAACCGAGAAAAGAACGAGACGACATTGTAAGTAGTACTCGGCCATGTGAATCAAAGAGATCCAGAATTATTATGGTAACATTAATTGTCCTACAACCTGGTACTACACAATTCCCATACCACTATAGACTATGGCACACATTTATACGTCTCACTACATGTGTGTGTTTTGTATGAGCAATGCTATACATACGACTTTTTTTATACGATTTTCGTCCCTTCATATGTGAGGCAGAAGAGGAATTAAGCCAACGGATTTAGCCACGTTTGATTCGTACCAGCATCGGACGGAAAACGTCGTACGCGAGGCACTTCCGGTTTTCTAATATATGAATGAGCACTTCTATGCGACGACATAATGTGTACGATTTTTGTATGACATAGCATATGGCTATCGATGTATGAGACCAAATCAAGTGAGCCCGTTGTATACTGCATCGGACGGGAATTGTACAAGTAGTTGTCGTACGCACAGTACTTCTGTATATAATCAGTGTCATCGGATTTGGGATTACCCTTCAGATTTTTAAATATAATATTATGTACTCCCTTCGTTTTACAATATAAGATGTTTTAGATGTTTCACATGTTGTATAGATTCGGACTAAAAGAATGGAAAGTGGGTGAACACATACACTAAAACATGTCTAGATACATGTGGTACAAATACGAATGTGGAAAAGGCCTAAAACATATTAGATTATGGAATTGAGGGAGTACATGTCACGACAACCACAACTTATTTCATTTCCATAATGATACAACTGTTAGGGAAAAGGACTTGTTGTATTACCAGGGGCCAAAGGCCACATATATAGTACAGTTACAGGCAAATATACAGAAAGCCCCCTAACAGGTGGGGAAACTACAATATACACAAATATACTCTAACACCCCCCCCCCTCAAACTCATGGTGGATCCACAACACTGAGTTTGGAGAGTAAAAAGTCATGCTGCGCTCGGGTCTGTGCCTTTGTAAAGAAATCCGCCAACTGCAAATCCGAAGGCACATAATGAAGCGCAACAACCTGATCCTGTACCTGAGCACGTGTATAAAAAGCATCAACACCAATATGCTTGGTCAGCTCATGCTTGACCGGATCACGTGCAATACTGATAGCACCTGTACTGTCACACAAAAAAGGAGTGGGTGTCGTAACAGAGACCCCAAAATCTGCAAGCAACCACCGTAACCAGGTCACCTCAGCAATCAACGAAGCCATAGCCCGCAGCTCAGCCTCAACACTCGAACGGGAAACCGCTACCTGTTTCTTCGTCTTCCAAGCAACAAGCGAACCACCAAGAAACACACAGTAACCAGAAAGTGAACGACGATCCGTAGGATCACTCGCCCACGTAGCATCCGAGTAACACTGGAGCTGGAGAGAGCTGGAACTAGGGAAGAAAAGACGACGAGTAATCGTGCCACGAAGATAACGAAGAACACGGAGGAGATGACTATAGTGAACGGTGGTAGGAGCTGAGACAAACTGACTCAGAATATTAACAGGATAAGAGATATCCGGGCGAGTGACAGCAAGGTAAACAAGACTCCCAACAAGATGACGATAACGTGTGGGATCAGAAAGAGGATCACCATCAGTAGGACGAAGCTTAACATTAAGCTCCATAGGAGTCTCAACAGTACGGTCATCACTAAGATCAGCCCGAGAAAGAAGATCCTGAATATACTTTTCCTGGGAGATAAAGAAGCCATCGGCTGTAGAAGAAACCTCAATCCCAAGAAAGTAGCGAAGAGGACCAAGATCAGACATGAGAAACTGCTCACGTAGACGAGCCTTAACAAAGGCAATGTGCTCAGGGTTATCACCGGTGATGATCATGTCATCAACATAGAGAAGCAGCAAGGTCCGACACCGAGGAGAGGTGTAGACAAACAGTGCAGGATCATGAGCACTGGGAGAGAAGCCTGCGGCGATAACCACTGAGGAGAAGCGCTCAAACCAGGCACGAGGGGCCTGTTTAAGGCCATATAGAGATCGTCGAAGACGACAAACCATCCCATCAGGAACAGAATACCCAGGAGGAGGCTGCATATAAACCTCCTCACTCAACTCGCCATTAAGAAAAGCATTCTGAACATCAAGCTGGGACACAGACCAGCGGCGAACAGAAGCAACAGCAAGAAGAGTACGAACAGTGGTCATATGAGCCACAGGGGCAAAAGTCTCGTCATAGTCACGGCCGTGCTCCTGCTGAAAGCCACGAGCCACAAGACGCGCTTTATAGCGCTCGAGAGATCCATCAGAACGGGTCTTAATTTTATAGACCCACTTACACGTGATAGGACGAACACCAGAAGGGGGAGAAACAAGATCCCAGGTGCCAGTACGCTCAAGCGCGGCGATCTCCTCAGCCATGGCAAGCTGCCATTCAGGATGACGCTCAGCATCCCGATAAGAAGTCGGCTCGGAGAGAACAGAAAGACCATACTTACTAGGAGAATAACGGTCAGGAGGACGACGCTGACGAACAGGCCGTGAAAGGGAAGACTCATCAGCGGAAGACGACTCAGCAGAAGAAGAGGAAGAAGGAATAGGAGAAGGAGGAGCCGAAGCCGGAGAACGAGGAGTACTAGGCGGAGAAGAGGATGGCGCCGAAGATGGAGGAGGCGCACAAGAACTAGGAGGTGGAGAAGAGACAGCAGGAGGTGAATCAGGAAAAAGGAGAAAAGAGATATCATCCACCGGGTAAGTGCCAGAGGTGTGGCGAGGATAGAAGGAGCGCGTCTCATCAAACGTGACATCACGGGAGATGCGCATCCGACGACCAACAGGGTCCCAACAGCGGTAGCCCTTATGCTCATCACTGTATCCAAGAAAAACACACTCAACAGACTGAGCGGTCAGTTTGGTGCGTTCGCGAGGAGGAAGAAGAACATAGCAAGCGCAACCAAATAAACGAAGGGCCGAGTAGTCTGGAGAGGTACCAGAAAGACGCTCGAGAGGAATGCCACCTTGAAGGGCAGCAGACGGCTGAATGTTAATGAGGTAAGTCGACGTAGCAACAGCCTCAGCCCAGAAATGCGGCGGAAGAGAGGAAGCAATCATCATAGCACGGGTAGTCTCAAGAATATGACGATGTTTACGCTCGGCGACACCATTTTGAGCATGGGCACCGGGACACGAGAACTGGGCAAGGGTGCCCTGCTCAGCAAGGACACCACGCAGGTGCTGGGAGATATACTCTCCTGCAGAATCAGCACGAAACACACGAATAGGAGAGGAATACTGAGTACGAACCATGGCCACAAAGCGCTGATAAATAGCAAGCACCTCACTGCGAGAGCGCATAAAAAATAACCAGGTGTACCGTGAAAAATCATCAATGAACAAAATATAGTATCGATGGCCCCCTTTAGAAGCAAAAGGTGCCGGACCCCAAACATCTGAATGAACTAAATCAAAAGGTCGCTGAGATACAGACGCACTAGTAGGATAGGGAAGCTGAATCTGTTTGCCTAACCTACAACCCTGACACGAATGTAAAGACACATCTCCTGAGACAGACCCCAGAAGACCACGACGAACTAATGACGATAAACGGGAGCCACAAAGATGACCCAGCCGATGATGCCACTGCTGAAAAGAGCCAGTGACAGAAGCAGCAACCGCAGAAGGACTGGCTGATGAAGAGTCAGCGGAAGGAACGCGAAGCCAGTCTAACTCCCATAGCCCCGGGGACTCAAGGCTGCGAGGGCCAGCTCCAACCAGGGCCTGTGTACGACGGTCCTGAACAGCACAAGAATCAGCGTCAAGAATGACGCGACAACCAGAATCAGTAAGCTGACTAGCAGAAAACAGGTTCATCTTAAGACTAGGAACATGAGAAACATCAGGAACAGAGAAAGAGGAAGTAGAAAGGGTGCCTCGACTGGAAACAGGAAGAGAGGTACCATCAGCCGTGATAACACGGACAGGAGAAATAAAAGAGCGAAGAGCAGAAAGAATAGAAGACGCAGAAGTCATATGAAAGAAGGCTCCAGAATCCAGATACCACGGGGATGACGTACCTGACTGTGTAGAAGGTGGTGGTCGCACGGTGCCCGAAGAGCTAGTCACAGAACCAGCAGTACCCGTCGAGGAAGAGCCTGTAGCAGCGAGCAGACTACGAAGACCTCGGATAATGTCCTGATCAGACAGTGCAGCAGCAGAAGATCCTGACAATCCAGCCTGGGCAACAGCAGAAGATCCTGAAGAACCAGCCTGCCGACGAGCAAGGAACTGCTGACGTAAGCTGGGATCCCTCTTCCAGCAGCCCGAGATATCATGACCAGGCCTGTTACAGTAGGCGCAGGGAGGACGAGGAGACGCACGGGCTGCTGAGGCTGACTCTGGGCCGGAGGAGGAGAGAGTATCGGCGGACCTGGAGACCGCAACGAGGCTGGCGGCACAGAAGGACCACGAGCAGACGGCACAGGAGGACCACGAGCAGCAAGTACAGAGGGAACCTCAAGAAGACCAGCACCACGAAGACGAGTCTCCTCAGCCCGAAGCTCAGCTAGTACCTCAGAGAGCGGAACACGACCACGGGCAAGCAGCTGGGCACGGCGCGGCTCAAACTCCTTACGGAGCCGCGACAAGAACTCATAGACGCGCTGAAACTCCAGATCCGCGCGCACAGTCAGACAGCAGGGACAGGTGCCACACACAGCAGTATGAAGAGAATCAAGCTGACGCCATATAGCAGCACTCTGAGTGTAGAAGTCATCAATAGTGGAATCACCCTGCTGAAGATCATGCTCCTGACGAACCACGGACAAGTAAAGAGCATCGCCAGACGGCTGATATCGCTGACGAAGAAAAGTCCACTGAGCAGCAGCAGTGGGAAGACCCATGAACTCAGCAGCATACTGAGGCAGAACACTGGAGGTGAGAACAGCAGCAGCACGAGCATCCTCATCTATCCACTGAGCGTAGTCAGACAGATCCAGCCGGTATGTCGCAACTGCAGTAGAATGCTCCTGGACCTTCCCTTTATAATCAGCCAGAGCAGTGTCATAAGCACTCTGGGCTGCATCCTTAGCCTCCTGAGTAGCATCGGAAGCAAGGGCAACAGGCGGCGGCGCAACGGGTGCCAGAGGAGCAACGGGGCGCGGCGGACAGGAGACCTCGCCAGAAAGCACACCCCAAAGACGAAGACCGCGCATGTGGACGCGCATGAAGGCAGCGAAATCAGGATAATTCGCGCCATCAAAAATCACCGGGCAGCGAGGAATCGCAACATAGCCCGACGAGGAAGACATAGCTCTCAATTTTTTTTTTTTTTTTTTTTTTTTTTTTTTGCAGAACTCACGAATCAATCCAGCAAACCAAATCGAGCCGAGACGCTGAGCTCAGATCGAGCGAAGCTAATCCAGTCAAAACGACGGGAGGGCTGCGGGAGGAGGCAGCAACGGGCGGCAGCAGGAGGCAGCGACGGACGGCCGGAAGAAGCAGCCTGCGGCGGAGAACCAAGGGCAGCCGGCAGCGGACGCGGCGGCGGAACGACGACGGCCGCGGCAAGCACAGGAGGAGGGCGACGACGGCAGCACGAGGCGGCGGCCGTGGCAGAGGGCGACGACGGCAGCACGAGGCGGCGGTGGGCGGCAAGGGACAGCCGGCGGCAGCCAGAGGACGGAAACGCGGCAGCACGAGGACGGAAACGGCGGCCACGGCCACGGCGGGTTGGGGACGGCCACGAACGTCGGTGGCGGGGAGAGAGTGCGGGAGGCAGGCGATGCGATGCGGTGCCGAGGCAGTGGCGATTCAAGGCAGGCGATGCGGGTAGAGGATGGATGCGATGCGAAGATGCAGAGGATGCGGGAGGAGAGAGGAAGATGCAGCGGCGGCGACCGGGCGCGGCGGCGGGATGCCGAGGCGGGCGGCGGCGGCGGCTGCAAGGAGAGATCAGTTTGGCTCTGATACCATGTTAGGGAAAAGGACTTGTTGTATTACCAGGGGCCAAAGGCCACATATATAGTACAGGTACAGGCAAATATACAGAAAGCCCCCTAACAGGTGGGAAACTACAATATACACAAATATACTCTAACAACAACATACATGAAGGTGAATTTGGTTAGACTGATCATGATCACAGTGGTGAGTAACTTAACATGCATATTTATTAGGTTATGTTACTACCCTCGTAGTGTAAAATAACATCAAGAGAGTAACATAGATGGCCTCATTTATTAACTTGTAGACTCATTTTTCCTTCAAAAGCGCATGTGATGGTAACTAGCCATGTTACTCTATTTTAGTTTCTCTTCACTAATTAGGTGACATCATCTTTTTCGCTTAGATGGCATCTATGTTACCATCTTAGTTACTCCCAATGTGGCCAGTCTTAGAATAACTGTCGCAATTGGATCGGACCGGCCGTGGCGATATATAATGCACCTTCCTATGTCAAAACTTTACTCATGTAATTTTTATTCATTTTCCTAGAGAACCCAATGGAGAGGGTCATGATTTAGCAGAGACGAGCCCCCCACCCACGCACACACACACTCTCTCCCTCTCTCTCTCTTTGAGCCATTTTGGTGGATGATGTAGGGAAATGGTATTTTGACAAATAAATCTAGATGCACCCGTCATAAAAAATGTGTTTTAAATGCACTTCAAGATGTCAAAAAAATTCAAGAAAAAATTGGGTGTACACTAGACATTCTATGTTCGCACACAAAGTTTCACAGAAAAAATCATTTTTGTGGTATGTGTAAAAAAATTGAAAATGTCTCCTGAAAAGTCTTTTTGGAGCATCGGAATTTAACTTTTTGACACATGCCAAAAAAAGGACATTTTCCACTAAACTTTGTGTGTGAACATAGAACATTCGGATGTAAACTCAGAAATTTTCGTTTGACTTTTTTGACGTTTTGAAATGCGGTTTTTACATAGTGGGTGGATCTACCCCTATGAACCAAAACAGATTTCCCATGATGTAGTTGTTATTCTAAATTAACTAGAAGGATACCCGCACGTGCAGCGGGAATCTACTTAAAAATAAAGTAAAGTGTATAAACATAAACACGAAGTGTTGTGATCACATAAACTAGACGGATAAAAAGGAATGACATGAGCGATTGGATGGTGTGATCTCATAAATCGAACAACAACAAAAATGACATGGATGATTGGATGACTATTATTAATAACTTTTATTGAAGATAACATGGAAAATTTGATTGTTGGAAAAAAGTGTGATATGGATAGTTTTTGCATGTTAAGTTATACCATCATTATTTAATGTTACTATTGCAGATGACATGGACAATTGGATGGCTGAAAAAAAAAAGCTCATGTGGATAGTTTGCTTGTTGATAGACTATAAAATGATTATTGATTTAGCCAATTAAATTTAATGTTGCATGGAAATTAGTTAATGATGTACCTCCTCTGTATCATAATATAAGATGTTTTAGATATTCCTATGTAAATAACATACGGATGTATGTGGACGTATTTAGTGTAGAGGTTCACTCATTTTACTTCGTATGTAGTCTACATAGAAATATCTAAAACATCTTATATTATGTTACGGAGGGAATAGATAAGATGATATTAATGGGCTTAAAAAGGATGATGTTAATAGTTTGCTTATTGATAGAGTATGAAATGATTATTTATTTAGCCAATTAAATTTAATGTTGCATGGAAATTAGTTAATGACGTACTTCCTCTTTATCACAATATAAGATGTTTTAGATATTCATATGCTATGCATGTTGCGGAATAAACTTTTTTGGAAATTATTTAAATAGTTACATATAGAAGAGCATGTAATTTCGAATTGTAGTATGATGTTTTTCATCATTGAAAACAATTGCCAGAAAATTCGCTTGGTTGGTTTCAGCGATTAAGAACAAATATAATTATGGTGGTCGAGTTACACATGATTTTCCGGGATGCATTTTTCCAGGATTATGCTTTAAGTAGACTACTCACCAACAGACTAAATAACCCTAGAAGCATCTTACCACTTGGTCACTTCCAAACATTCTGATTCTTAAACTTAATTTCCTCCGTATGTTCCAATCCTGACACGACATGTCGTTCAGTTCGCAGGAGGGTAAACATAACGCAGCACACAACAGGCAAAGAGTGATCCTGCGTTTGCTGATAAAATAAGTCACATAGCGAAGAATACTTATTTGAACCTTTTTTAAGCTCAAGCTGTAATCCGAAAATCATGCGGAAGAAAGTATAATTCATGACCCGAATGGCAGGTGAAAGAAAAAACATTGGCTTAAACTCAAGGGTGACTATTGACAAAATAATGAGCATTACAATAAACATCTGAGAGACAAAGAAATCTACAAGTGCATGCATAGTTCGCTCATAAATACAACCGACCAACAGCACCACCGCCTGTTTGTTGATCAGGGCATTGTAACTGCTGATGTTGGATGCCCGTGAAACTATAAAACTGTACCTAAGCACCTCCCAGTCTGCCCCCACTTTCTCGGTATTTTTATCACAAGGGATGGATGGTAAGTCTGTGAAGTTGGCAACAAATGCTGGTGCTCGTGGTGACATCTAGTTAGATGAATCTGCGCCATAGTCGAGCATTTCTTTTATGTTTAGCTTGATTGATGGTCCCATTGATGAGCATACAAATGCTGTTTTCCAGTATATCCCCTTCGCACCAGATGGCTTGTTCCTCTCAATAGAGCGCTGGGAAGAGACGGCAAAGGGTAAGTAAACATGAACTCTCAGTGGCATCACTAGAGATGTTTTATAGGAGCAGATATCTTACAACAACAGCCATGAAGTTTGCAATAAGGTCTTCTTCAGGGAAGTTAACCTTGCCGAATGGAATGTGAGCAATCCCTGTCTTATCAACTCTGAATTCAACTTTACCTTTCTTGAACTCATCGATAGCCTGGAACAATTCGCACAATTAGCATAATCAACCTCATCACTCTCCGTTGAAAGTTTAATTGGTACAAGATTGGGGTTTATTGGCTCAACTCTATGCTGATACAGCATATACAGAATAAATAATACTCTTGATTATTAGGTCATTCTCGATGCTAAAACGGCCTTCAAGGTATACACTTGAACAGGTAGTTTATATCATACAATGTTGCTGTTACAACTCATAAAAGTATACATTATGGAAATATATTTAATGATGAATCTAGTGAGACCAGATTCATGCAACCGATTTACATACTTCTTTATACATTAATAGTCAAACCTATATTTTTACCGGCACTGATTCTAGAATGACATATATTTGAGTATTAGAAGGCTACCACCAGGCTTTAAAACCAACGGCAACATATACATGATTGATGATCCACAAGCAATATTTATGTCAAACCAAATAAAGTCTGTACAGTACCTGAGTAATGTTGGGAGAAACAGTACCAGCTTTGGGGTTAGGCATCAATCCTCTTGGTCCTAGAATCTTACCCAGGCTGGCAACCTGAAAAGTACATGAATAGCTGAGATTAACAATCAACTGAAGAAGGGGCACACTGTAAGTTCTCGGGACAAATAAATATAGCTCTCCTGAGCCTGTAAGTCTATCAAAGCCCTACGTTTAACAGAATGAAGCACCTGAATTCTTGTATTTAAAACTGTGTTGCAACTGACTAATCTATTTTATGTGAATGAATCATTCTTTGATTCTGTTAACATTAACGCAAGATCTAAGAAGAGAAAAAAGAAGTCTAATAATCAGTTTAAAACTAATGTCAGAAAAATGTACATGTGAATGCAAAATTATAGGAGCATGACCCTTTCAAGAAAAAAGAAAAGGTGCAATACAACGAATGTGTTTGACCATCATAACAAAAAAACAGAATCGTTGTCTTATTACCTAGTAGTTCCCTCAACCTAAAAAAACGTTAATGAAAGAGCATATAGGAGGAAGAATTTGCTTTACTTCATAATTCCTAGAGATACTGGGATCAATAAGTATGATGGAACAAATTGTACAACAAGGCGCCTGTAGCTCAGTGGATAGAGCGTCCGTTTCCTAAGCGGAAGGTCGTAGGTTCGACCCCTACCTGGCGCGTTATTTTTGTTAACTGGTTTCTAATGTTTTTTTTCTCTGTTTTCTATCTGTTGCCTGTTTTTATTTCCCAAGAGGATAGTTAACTGATTTATAATGTTTTTTTTCTCTGTTTTCTATCTGTTGCCTGTTTTTATTTCCCAAGAGGACATAAACAAGTATGAAAATAGGTAATACTGCAAATGGTAGTAACTAACTGATTTTTGCTGAGACGCTGAATATCACAAGTCTGAAAATAGATCACATTAAAAGAAGGCCTGAGAACTATATCAGCCAGAAGTTTAAACACAAGAATTATCTGCTTGGGTGAAAATGAAAAAATGGATTATCCATTATTACTTGCCTCTTTCAAGAATACAAGTTCATTGCCTCTTTCAAGAATACAAGTTCATTGCCTCTTTAATGCTAATTAAGTAGCCAACATACTCCAAACCCCAAAATACACCTAGTAATAGTATGACCTGTAAATTTTAAGTAATATAACTCGCCCACTGGCCTAATACACCCAAGGAAAGATAATCAAACATTCACATGAAACAGACCACAAAATAATTAGGTACAAGATCATTGCAGTTGCAGGCGAGGCTTTAAACCATAGTAAAATCCATTATCTAAAATTTTGTATCGGTGCAAGGCATAAGCTGAAGTGTTCAATAGGTTGCTTAGCTAAATATGCCCAGCAACCTTGCACGTGGATAGGGAAGCTTCATCAAACAAGGAAATACTTGAAAGATGACCCAAACAAAGCAAGTTTCGCTGCCATACCTTAGGCATCATATCAGGTGACGCAATCAATTTGTCAAACTCCATGAACCCTCCTTTTATTTGTTCAATCAAATCATCTGAGCCAACAATATCGGCTCCTGCTGCTCTCGCTTCATCAATCTTCTCACCTGCAAGGACATCAGAATATCACTAATATAAATGGGAAGCCAACTTTTTGAGCATAATAAGGTAAGAATAGCAAAGTAATACAAAAACAGAAGTTTAAATTACTCAAAAAATCAGGACAACTGGAACAATAATGCCCAACTGACATCTTATGTATATGAACAAAAGTAGAAACATCTGAACATAATGTACTGATCGAGAGCTTCTGCTGTGGTTCCTACTAAGACAGATTATCTCCAACCCAATATGGACTGCATTACTCCTAATAATATTTGAATTATGAGTTTTGACTTTTCAACTCAATTGAATCTGACGTGAACTGCGGATGAACAAGCCTAAGTGGAATGCAAGTTCCTAAGTTGTCACTAATTGAAACTAACACCGACAGGGTTCAGCTTTGGCACGCCCATTTTCATCATATCCACCACATTGTTCAATGAAACATCCATTGGTGCTTCAGGATGAAATGACATATTGAACAATCCAGTTGATACGATCTGATAACCCTTGTCCTTAACTCCACAAATGCTAGGTACAATATGCACGGATGAATTCCACACCCATGGCGGGCAGTCACTGACCTTGGGTGAGAACTGCAATCTTGACGGTCTGTCCCGTCCCCTTGGGCAAATTGACCTGCGCTCAGCAACACAAACCGAAATCAACCAACGGTAAGAGAGAACAAATAAACAAGCGAGCAGAGGCAGAGACCGATAATAAGATGGAAGAAGAAATGGTACGTACCGTGGCGCGGAGCTGCTGGTCATTGTACTTGGGGTCGAGGTTCATGCGGAAATGCGCCTCGGCGGACTCGACGAATTTGGTGTTGGAGACCTGCTTCATCAGCGAGAGGGCCGCCGGCACGTCGTACTCCTTCTTGCTCTCCCTCAGCTTCTGTATCTCCAGGTACCTCTTGGACCGCGTCTGCACAACAACAACGCCAGCGTCATCACCCTAGGCCGGCATCCAAAGCTGCACGGCGTAGAAGAACATAGAAAATGCGCGGGGGATTTTGGGTGGCGTACGCGGTCGCGCTTGAGGGGGAGGGCGGCCTTGCCGGTGCGGGGGCGGGTGGGGGCGGTGAAGGCGGGGCCGCGGCCGCCGTAGCCGTCCTCGTAATCCTCGTTGATGTCGTCGAACTGGACGGGGGCCTGGTACTCGTCGTCGTCCTGGTCCTCGAGCACGGCCGCAGCGCCGGCGGCGGCGGCCGCGGCGGGGCGGCGGAAGGCGAGGAGGAGGCGCGGGTAGGCGCGGAGGGAGGGGACGGAGGTGGGGAAGAGCAGCGCGCTGGAGGTGGTGGAGGGACCGGCGCAGGAGGAGGGCGGCGCGAGGAGGGAGGACGCGCAGGCCGCGGCTGTGGCCATGGCGGGGGTGCGCGGGGGAGGAGGGAGGGAGGGGAAGGAAGAGGAGATAGATAAGAGCGGGTGGATTATAGCCGGAGTGGGAGGCGTTGGAGTGATATAACAACTAACCGGAGTCGGAGCGATGGGGCATCTCGGGTGAGGTGGACTCGCGCCGGATAGGGCTTTCGGTCGGAGATCGGATGGGGGGAAGAGGAACTCGCGCCTGATTTGGGTCGGCCGAGCGAGACCCGTGCCGAGGCCGAGGCCGATGGGCGCGAGGCAGCGGGACATCTGTGCGGTGGCCGCGGCGGGGGGTTCGTGTGGGGACGACGAGGCCGTGTGTGTGTGGCTGCGCTCCTCTCGCCACACCGGCAGGCTGCGCTCCTTCTGGCAGATCCTTTGCATCGAGTGATTCGAGAGAGGCTCCAACCAAAGATCGTCTGGAGTTTGTAACGCTATTCGTTTTCGTTCGTCCATCGTTTCGTGTGACGCTGAGCGTTTCTTATTACTACCTTGGTATACTTTGGTAGTAGCTCTGAAGAAATCCGATGATGACTTGATGAGCCAGGTGCTCCATGCGATGGTGCGATGCTCGTGAAAGCTTTGTTAACTAGCGGCGCGCGGACAGCGCAGTAGGCCGATCTGCCGACGAACGTACTGTAGTTCGTTTCGGATGGTTCATGCTGTCTGCCCATTACGAATCTAATCTGCACACGGAGACAAAAAAAAAAGACCTGCGTGCCCTTTTACATCGTGCAACAGAGCATAATATTTTTTCGGTTAATCTATTTAGAAGCAGCTTCAATTTGGCATAACTCCACGCGGCACAGGAGCCGTCCGATCCGCCCCAGCCCCCAGCGCTGCTCGTGCTCTTCCCGGCGAGCCGCCCAAGCTCCTCCCCGCCCGCTGCCCGGAGTTCCTCCCCGCCGAGCCGCCCCGAGTTCCGCCCCGTCCTCCTCCCGCCGAGGGGCGCCGCCCGTCCTCCGCCGGCGAGCCGCCCCAGCTCCGTCCGTGACTTCCGCAGCGCGTCGCCCGGGATGGCTCCGACCTCCTCTGCGCTGCCCCGGAGGTCCTGTAGGTCGATGGTGACGCGGCTACGGCGGATTGGCGCGTCGTTCGAGGACCTGGCGGCCGTCGCCAAGCAGTCGCAGCAGCCCGCGGTGATGGCGGCGGGGGACTTCTCGCGTGTGTTCCCACGTCTCCATCCTCTTCGGCTGCCTCGGCCTCGCCTTCAAGTTCGCCGAAATGGACTACGTCGCCAAGGCAAGCTAGCTGTCTATCCTCCCGCTCTCTACTCCATCTTGCTGTCGGTTCCTCTTCGCGATTCCTCTCTCCGCTGCTTGCTGCTGCTGCTGTTCCTTGCTGCGCGTCCAGGTTCAGAGCAGAGGGAAGGGCTAGACCGCATGTTCGCGTCGAGCAAGGAGGCCATGGATCGCTACATGGTGGAGTCGGGCGTCGACCCCAAAGAAGTCTTCAATGAGAAGGCAAGAACGATCTCGCGGCCACCAGCGTCCTGCTGCTCGCCTGTGGAAGGCAAGGACTTGCTCCAGCCCGTGTACTGAATATATCAGACCATCAATCTGTGCACACGTTTCACATGTTTCACATCTTCCGTGTCTCTGAAAGGAAGTATATTTCTTGAAATTGCTGTTAATCTTGGTACATGAATATCCAAATCATTTGATGCTTCATGCTCCATGCTAGGATGAAGGATATGTTGATTTCAGCTACGGTATTTATTGTAAATTTGTAACACCGAAGCATGATTAATCTGTAGTGTGGTATGTTTCATTCTTCATGGATGCATTCTGACCAAATTGTTGCTCCACCATCACTTCATGTATGGAGTATTGTTGTATCCTCTTGTAAGGCTATAAATTCCAGATTATAGATGGATGGACATTCACAGATTCTTTTATGTTGGATTTGTATGAAGCTGGGGATATATTCATTTGTAATTTTTTTGTCCAGTTAATCCGGTTTGCTGAGTGTAAACACTCGGCATCTTCCATTGTATGAAGGTGGACATATATTTATTTGTATTTTTTTGTCTTGTTAATCCAGGGTTTGCCGAGTGTATACGCTCGGCGTATATCCTGATGGCCACGTGGCTTCCGTTTCCGTCGGCTCGTCGTCAGTCTATTTTCTCTGACGAGTAGTTCGTTTTAGCACTCGGCGAACTGTTTGCCGAGTTCCGACGAAATAACTCTCGGCAACTAGTAGTTGCCGCCGTGCTATACGCCGACTCGTGTTCGCCGAGTGTAACACTCGGCGTATACGTTGCCGAGTATAAATTGGGGTTTGCCGAGTATGTTCATACTCAGCTTTAATACGTTTTCCTATAGTGTTGCTTGGTACAATGCATAACTGCACACCTGTGTGGTGAGATAAGTGTGGTGATTCCCCTAAACTTTAGTTGCTTGAGGCTAGGAAGTTTGGGCCAAATTATTCCCATATTCCTAGTTGGATGAAGACAACAATTATAGTTGTTGTTTATACTGAATTTAATACTGAGAAATAACTGATGCTTATTTTGAATTTGTATTGAGAAATAGAGAAAAAAGAGAAGAGATAGTTGTTGTTTAAACTGAATTCGTATGTGTCGATTATTTGCCAGCTCGTGTTGTTGTGCCGACACTAGTGACATCTCCGCACGCAACGATCCGGCCAACCATGTCACTGTTCGAGACTAGGATAATTATCACGACGACATCGGTGTAGTTAGAGCATCTCCATCGGCACTCCCAATAGTGCCTCCCCAATACGGTTATCGGGCGCGCCGGCAATAAAATGTCCCCCATCGGGCTAATAGCGGCCACCCAGAAGTGATGTAGTTACCAACCGTAAGCTGATGAAGTTACCGCCCCCGTGGTGATAAAGTTACCAATCCTAAACTGATGAAGTTACCATCCAGTAGTGATGGAGTTACCTCCCCGTAGTAATGGAGTTACCAACCCTAAATTGATGAAGTTACCGCCCAGTAGTGATGTAGTTACCCACCCTAAACTAATGAAGTTACCACCCAGTAGTGATGGAGTTACCAACCCTAAGCTGATGAAGTTACCGCCCCCGTAGTGATGAAGTTACCAACCCTAAACTGATAAAGTTACCACCCAGTAGTGACGGAGTTACCCACCCCAGACTGAATGAATTACCAACCGTAAACTGATGAAATTACCACCTAGTAGTGATGGAGTTACCCACCCAGTAGTGATGAGTTACCCATCCTAGACTTAGGAGTTACAACCCAGTAGAGATGGAGTTACCAACTCGTAGTTATAGAGTTACCGAGTGGTGTAGTTACCCATGAATTTGAGAAAAGTTAATCAGTCGATGAAACAAATACAAATTTATCGGGTGAGGTATAGTTATCATCACGAAATCGATACAATTATTCTACTCTCTAGGTAATAGTTATTCACCCTAGACCGATGGAGTTACCCACTCATTAGTGATACAGTTACCCACCCTAGACTGATGGAGTTATTCATCCTATACAGATGGAGTTACCACCCAGTAGTGATGGAGTTATCCAGCCTAGACCGATAGAGATACCGACCCAGTAGTGATGAAATTACCCACCCTAACCTGATAAAGTTATCCATCCTATGCTGATGGAATTACCACCCCGTAGTGATGGAGTTACCACTCTAAACTGATAAAGTTATCCACCCGGTAGTGATGGAGCTACCTACCCTAAACTGATGAAATTACCACCCTAAACTAATGAAGTTACCCACCCAGTAGTGACAGAGTTACCCATCCTAAACTGATGGAGTTACCCTCCAGTAGTAATACAGTTACCCACACAAGACTGATGAAGTTACCCACCCAGTAATGATGTAGTTACCACTCACTCAATAGTGATGGAATTATTCACCCAGTAGTGATGGAGTTACCACCCATTCAATAGTGATGGAGTTATCCTAAACTGATAGAGTTAACCACCATAAAATGATGGAGTTACCCACCCTAAACTGATGGAGTTGCCACCTAGTAGTGATGTAGTTACCCACCCTAGACCGATGGAGTTACCCTCTCTGGACCGATCGATTTACCATCCGTTGTATAGTTGCGTCCAAAATGAATCGTTGTGTGGGGTGGTAACTTACATACTACAGCCTGGTAACTTACGTGTTAGTGGTTGGTAACTTTTGGGTCCGAATTTTTTTTCGTCGAAACATATTAACATGGGATCTAGTTTCGAAGATCTCGACGCGACTATTCCAACAGTAAAAACGGATCTTAAATCTCATAAACGGTTTGAGCTACAAAACATTTTAAATTTTCGAATTTGGCATTTAATGCGAGATGACATGAGCAGTTTTGGCTTTTAGTGCATGCATGCTAATTTGCTCACCGATCGTTTCCTTGGCTGAAAAAAATTGCACGGACCCCACATGTGCTCAACGCGTGCGTCAGTGCATGCTTACGGTTTTGCCAAATCGAAACAGCTTCTACATAGTCGCGTCCTTTTTTTCTTCTTCGCGGCGGAGCCCGAGTCTGCGACGATGACAACGAGGAACGGAACGAGCCGGAGCTGCAGCGGCGGACCGCGGCGAAGGCGAGCAAGAAACTTAGCTTGGGGTGGTGGAGCGTGTGGGTGCCGGAGAAATTTCAACCTCCGCCCAACTTTGAGGGATGGCGGGGGTGGCGGACCAGTGGAAAAGGAGCTCGGGACAGGACAGGGCGGTAGCACGCATGCCCCGGGGGGAGGGGGAGGAGGCGGCGGTTAGACCGGTGGTGCATGGTTGCGGGGGCGAGACGCCGGAAGGGAAGAAGATGATGCCATCAATTGACTGAGAATTAAGTTTGTTCTAATTGACTGCGTCTTAGACGGACCCTTTAAAATAAACAGACCTGCTCATTCTTTAGACCATTTCCACCGACGTCTCTCCACTGAAATCGTGGCATCTTTTGAGCGTTCGAACCCTCCCCATATTATATCTTTTTTTAAATTGAACAATCGAATTTAAACAAACAGATCTAATTTCATTCAAACTTAAGCAATTTTAGAATGAAATTTGAACGAAAAATTTAAACACTAAATAAACCTAATCTAGGTCGACGGGAGGGGTCTCGACGTTGTTTTGCCTAGCTTCACCGTCCTGCGCCGAAGCCTGGCACGTGCCTTTCTTGCTTCACGTGTCGGCTGGTGGTGTGTGCCTCCTCCATCCGTCAATGAGCGGTGTGCGCTTGCCTCCGCCTCGGCTTGCGTCGCCATGGACTCCTCGTCCATGAACTAGCGGACGGCGTCTTTCCCCGCCGCATTGGCGACAAAGATCTCGATAACACGTCTCTCGATGGTAGTGTTAGTCTCTCTGGTGGCTACTTCCCCGAGCCTCTGCAACAGCCTCCCCTGTCAGGCAGCGGCAGCGGCACCTAGGGAACCGAGAAGGTGGGTGGACGCCACTAAAAACAACTATGATCGTTCTATGTGTCGATGACAATATGGTACCACCAGTCAGAGTCCTGCGTGGCATACTTTTCAACGTTGGGGCGATTTTCATGTCCAAAACCATATTTGTCCATTGTGCACTCCGGTATTTAGTTCACGTTTGAAATAAATATGGCTACACACAAAAATTGCAACATTCCAAACATACCGTTAGCATTATACCTCTTTTGGCCCATTGTTGGATGTTAATAAAGAGATGTTGAGCTGTGAAAAAACGAGTAAGAAATCTGCTCTTTATTCGGACAGAGTTTCAGTTGCAACTTATACATTGCCTCTAGTACAGAAAACTATATATATTAACATGGCGACTGTGTTCCACAATTCCGCATGAACCTAGCTACACCTAAAATGTAATGATAAACCTTTTATGTGCGTAGCCAGGGGCGGAGCTAGCATGTATTGATTGGTGTCAAATGACACCAATGGATTTTTGTTATTTACCTTTATCACTAAAGCAATTCTCTTAGAAATACAAAATGACACCGGTAGATTTAGAGGAATGACACCAATGATCGATTTTTCTAGCTTCGCCCCTGTGCGTAGCATATAGAGAATGTTAAAAGATCCACGACGAACCAAACTAACACAGGAGCATACATGATACATATCTACTCCATTTTTGCTGGGCTGCGAGGAGATGCTTTGAAACACCACATCTACCAATTCATTAGCCCTCTCGAGTTCCGACCACACAGGCTGCTGGTGCACAAACTTGATCAATCAGGCAGGGCCGTCCAGTGACTGGCTCTTCCTGAGGTTCCAGTGGAGACCCTCATGGATGCTCCGCAGGAAGTCGGTCGTTGAATCCATCAGGCATGCTGTGGGCACAGGCCATGGAGAGATGCTGCAGATGAGGGCGTCGCCTGGTCCGAGCTGAATTCTACCCTTGCCGTCGAAGGACGCCCATGCTTGCCCTCTGCTGTTGAACGGTACTTGCACGCGCAAAGTGACATATTCCGGCAGTATCAAAGGCCGAAATGACAATGAATGAGGGCAGATTGGTGTGAAAAGGATCCCTGGGACCTGCAAACACCGGCGAAGCATAGCATTAAAGTTGCAATGTACACAACTTAAAATTGCAATGCTCAATCAAGAGTGATGTTTAACTGGAGGACATGAAATGCTTACCAACTAGGGAGCAACAAAAATTAAAGTAAGCAAATCTATATAAATTTCTGATAAGTAATTCTAATCAAATTGCTGGTTGTGTTAATGTTAGGTATGGAAGTAGTAGCACATAGCCCCACCATAGCGAAGATATCAGCTCGCACTTGTGGGGTAAGATCTTCGATTTCTCGGTTAGGCAGTTTATCATTTATAAATTAGGAAGATATCCCTTGATTTATACCTTAAGCCAATTAGAGATAACATATACAAATTGATACCTAGATTGGATTGTAGGTTATTGTACACACAGAACCTTCTGAATCTGATGAATTAATCAAGCAAGAATTACAAGAAAATATCTTCTAGCTTGCCACTGTGGCAAGACCCCTTCCTCTACCTCTCCCTTAAACCCTAGTTTGTAAGAGGCTGATTCCTCTTAATTACACGTTACAAGGTACCATGGGCTTTGTGACGATTTGAAGAGCTGATCAGGCAAAAACATAACATGGACTGCATTTACTAAAATAGTGATCCCTAGAAAAACGAAGTTTCCTAACTAGGACAGGGTTTTAGGCTTCTTGAAAACTGAGATCAACCTCTACCAATTGTAAGACATAATATAGAAAACAGTATAGGACCAATATCAAAACTTATGCCGTGAGTTAAAACAGAATATTAATGTTAAATAAAATCGGGTAGCCCTATGTAGGAATACCTGTGGATGAACCATCGATCCTCCAGCTGCCAATGAATATGCTGTGCTTCCAGATGTCGTTGATATTATTAGCCCATCTCCTTGTACGCAAGTAACAAAAGAGCTATCACAATAGCATTCTAAGTAGGTAAGGTAAGATGACATTCCACGATCAATTGTAACTTCATTTAGCACTATAATCGGATCCTCAGTCTGAACTTCATCCTTGGCCGCATCACGAATTACATGACACTGCAGACGACTCCTTAACGTGATGGTAAATGGTCTTTTCAGTACATTGTCCAAGCATTCATGATACTTCTCACTTGCTTAGCTCAAGTTAAGGAGAAAATGCATAATTATGGTGGGCGAGCACAGAGCATAAAGCTCCACTGAGTAAAATATATGATGTATTACTCACGAATTAGATGCACTGATAGCCTGGTACAAAATATGTAGGCATCATTGGTATTGAAATTGTATGAAACCGTGACACATAAAGCGAAGTATGAAATACTCCGAATCTCTGACACCAGACATGGCAGTAGATCTGCAATAGCCAGCTGCAGAACCAAACATACTCCCTCCGTCGCGCAAAGAGTGTACTTCCAGCTTTTTTAGAAAGTCAACCTATCTCAAAGCTTGACCTACTTTATACAAAAATATGCCAAGATTTATGAAAAAAAGATATATTGTAATTTGGTGGCATAAATGTTGGTGTTTTTTTTATACACGGTCAAAATTAAGAAAGATTGACTCTCCAAGAAAGCAGGAAGTACACTCTTTTTTGGGATGGAGATACCATGGATCTGCTATGCCGAGTTGACAAGGCAGAAGTGCAATACTCAAATGTTAATAATGCAATAATGTTAAATAGTCATACAGTTTAACGACATAGTTAGCAATTGTTCAATACTGATGATCAAGGATACAGAAGGGTGTCATGAAGCCCAACGATCCAAGGGAGAATGCAACAACTGGGGGAACTGGTCCTCTGAACAATGATGCAGCCTGTTCATAGATGTTTTAATGTCAAATCAACCCCCAGCTTACAAAAATAAGCCATAAACCAATACAACAACAAAAGTTGTTTCAAGTTCAACATAAGATAGGCGGCATTTGAGTTATGAAGTTATTCAATAGTCTTCAACTTATACTACCAACCATAATAGGTCAACTGGAGAAGGTTATGAGATACATAGAAGTTAAAGTTAAGGAAATAAAGCTGAGTTTGCCTATCCTAAAACATATGACAGGAAGTCGGGTTTTCAATTTCAGCAACCACCCTGATGTTTTCACTCAAACTATGTTAGCTATTTGTGACTGAAGAGCTATGTTAGCCATGGTGCTTCATGTATGATGGAACCCAACACATGGGTATCGTTGACCAAAGATAAGGTGACTGTTGCCACAAAGAAATCGGCCATCACATCTTGCATTAACTATAAGTAGAGTTGAAGAATCACTCTCCGGTGTCCTGCTAACTTTCAAGTGGACAAATTTTTTCTTCTTCAACACATGCCAGATAGCATGGATATTTTATTCCAAATTGCTCTTATTGAAATTATTCAATCATCTATCTTCCAACCTCTCCCACCCACATATCTTGTGTCTGTGTTATGTAGTATATCTGATAGTTACTCGATTTCCGTCATGTTATATGCAACTGATTCTAATTTTATATTACATTAACGAAACATGACAAAAATATTGTTTATAGTGAACGCTATAGACTGGCCCTCTGAAGAAAAGAACAGGAGACACGTCATTTCTTCCAAGTTCTGCAATGATGTAGGCCAAGCTGTGAACTAACACTTGCATAGTAAATTTCTGTTCACATGGGAACGCTGCACTTATAAAACATTTAAGGTTATTAAGATTTAAGAATGTTTGTATATGTCATTAAAACGTTGAACTAACCACAAGGGCTTAAGGTGTCAAATTAACCACACAACATCCATATTCAATGTGCTGCATAGTGCATACCCACAAAACAGTTCCATCACCGCCGAGAGTTACAATGAGATCAACCTTTGTATGTAATGTCTTCATTTCCTGATCTACCAAATATTTCAGATTAGTTGAGCAATAAAAGGTAGATGTCATATATGACTGAAAATAGTAAATCAATGATATCTTAA
>QRDG01000131.1:2460983-2555998 GCA_012064385.1 Puccinellia tenuiflora | reverse complement strand
CGCGTCACGTTTGTATCCGGCTTGAGCTCTCGAAGCCGGTTGGCGGCGTTTTCGTGCGTGAAATGAAACAATGAAGTGGTTAGCCTGCTCTTTTGGTCATGGAGATTACTTTTATGTTAATTAGCTTGTTTTTCCACTCGCCTGTAGCCTTTCCTGCCGCGGTTTGCGTGCACTTCACCGTCTAGCGGGATCGTACACGCTACTTTCACGTTAGGGTCCGGTTTGTTAGGCCAGGGTTTTTTCAGCCGGCAATGATTTCTTTCTTACGTCTTTCACATACACTTAGCCTCCAGCTTGTTCTCTTGCCAGCCATAACCGGATCCGAAGAGTTAGGCATTTAGCGTCATGCAGTTAGTCGTCCGTAATAGAAGAAAAGGCTGGCGACTGCCGGCTTGGCCGAGTTTGCAAAGCGGTATTTTTTCAACCGGCATCACCTTTCCTTAGCGTTTTTCACGTGGTTGGTCTCCTCCAGCTTGTTCTCTTGCCGGCCTTAACCGAATTCGAAGAGTTAGCCGTTTAGAGATTAGTCACGCTACTCAGCCGCTTGGGGCTGGCTTGCCGGCTGCCGGTGCATCCGGACAGAAAGGAAAATGCAGAACAAAATTGCGAAAAAGATTGCTCATGCGCTCATCATTCTCATTTCTTTATTGATAGCATAGATGATACATACATGTTTGTTTCTCAAGTGTAGAATCGACGCAAGAGTGAGGCATTCCATGGCCTTTCCGTTTCATCGCCTTCTTTGTCCATTGTGTCCTTCTTGTGCTCGCGGGCGTCGATCAAGTAGTAGGCGTGTTGACGAGCGCTTTGCTGACGATGAATGGTCCCTCCCATGGCGATGATAACTTGTGCATGTTCTTGGTGTCCTGGATTAGCCGGAGCACGAGGGTCGCCTTCGCGAAAGCGGACATGTTTGACGCGCCGCTGTGGTAGTTGCGTAGTTGTTGCTGGTACATTGCTGATCTCGACTCGGCGAGTTGGCGCGCTTCTTCGAGTAGATCCATCCCATCCTCGTATGCTTGCTTTGCTTCTGCCTCTGTGAACAGCACGATCCTCGGAGCATCGTGCTCGATGTCGGTTGGCATGACGGCCTCAGCCCCATAGACGAGGAAGAAGGGGTGAAGCCGGTTGAGCGTTTGGAGTTGTCCTCGGCTCCAGATGACGGATGGTAACTCTTCTTCCCACGCGCCGGCTGCACGCTCAAGCGGCTCGAGCAACCGAGGTTTGATGCCGGATAGGATGAGGCCATTTGTTCGTTCCACTTGCCCGTTCGACTGTGGGTGCGCGACAGAGGCGATGTCGAGCCGGATGCCGGCTCTGCCGCAGAACTTGGTGAATTCTCCCTTGACGAAATTTGAAACCGTTATCCGTGATGATGCTGTTGGGGTAGCCAAATCGGTAAATGATGCTTTTGAAGAACTTGACGGCTGTCGGTCCATCCAGCTTCTTGATCGGCTTGACCTCGATCCATTTTGTGAACTTGTCGACGGCCACCAGCAGGTGTGTCATGCCTCCGCTGGATCTCCTTAGCGGGCCAACCATGTCTAGTCCCAGACGGCGAACGGCCAGGTGATGGGAATCGTCCTGAGCGTTGAAGCCGGTGTGTGCTTTTGTGTTGCGAAGCGTTGGCAGCCATTGCAGTGCCGGACCAGTTGGTTCGCGTCGGCTAGCGCAGTCTGCCAGTAGAAACCATGCCTGAAGTCCTTGGCCACGATTGCTTTTGCTGATGCGTGGTGGCCGCATTCGCCTTGGTGAATCTCCTTGAGGATCTCGACTCCTTCTTCTTGGCTTACGCAGCGCTGGAATATCCCAGAGACGCTGCGCTTGTAGAGCTCATTGTTGATGATGGTGTAGGCGCTTGCTCGGCGTTTGATTGCCTGGCGGTGAGCTCATCCGCCGGTAGTTCGTCGTTGGCGAGGTAGGCGAGGAAGGGTTGGGTCCAAGGCGGCGCCTCTTCGATGACGAGGACCTCGACGGTTTCCGGCTTGGCTGAAGCCGGCCCGTCCGACTCCGCCCCAAGCGGCATCCGGATGGAATCAGAGCCTGGACACGGCGTGATTGACGGTTTGTACAACTTTTCGAGAGCGACGCCGGGTGGGATTTCCTTTCGATGAGAGCCGATGTTCGCCAAGGTGTCGGCCGCTTGGTTGCTGGTGCGGTGGACATGGTGAAATTCACATCCTTCGAAACATCCCGCAAGTTGCTGGACGTAGAAGCGGTAGGCGGCCATGTTTGGGTCCTTGGCATCCCAGTGACCAGTAGTTTGCTGGACCACCAGGTCGGAGTCGCCGTAGCAGAGGATCCGCTTGATGTTCATGGCCTTTGGCGAGCTTGAGGTCGTGTGCGAGAGCTTCGTATTCCGCTACATTGTTGGATGTCATGAAGTGGATTTGTAGCACATACTCTAGCCGGCCTCCCTTGGGAGAGGTGAGGACGACTCCGGTGCCTAGTCCCCAATAATTTTTGGAGCCGTCGAAGTGCATGAGCCAATGTTCGCCGGATTCGGGTGGTGGTGGTTCGTGCTCCGTTTCCGTCCAGTCGGCTAGGAAATCAGCCAGCTCCTGTGACTTGATCGCCTTTCTCTTGTCATATTCGACTCCGTGCGCCGCCAAGTTGATTGCCCATTTCGCCACTCGGCCGGTTGCATCCTTGTTGCCTATGATGTCGGCAAGCGGAGCGTCGCTTATCACCTTGATCGGATGCTCCTGGAAGTAGTGCTTCAGCTTTTTGGTTGCCATGTACACGCCGTATACGAGCTTCTGGTAATGCGGGTAGTTTTGCTTTGACTGCGAGAGCACTTCACTGAGATAGTAAACTGGTCGCTGCACCGACCGCTGCTTGCCGGCTTCTTCTCGTTCCACCACTAAGACAACGCTGACGACTCGGTTGGAGGCGGCGATGTACATGAGCATGGGTTCCCCTGGAGCCGGAGGCGCTAGGACCGGGGTGGTTGCCATTGCTCGCTTGAGTTCCTTGAAGGCGGCATCAGCTGCTTCGCTCCAGACGAACTTGTCTGTCTTTTTCAACAAGTGATACAATGGTAGGGCCTTCTCTCCAAGGCGGCTGATGAAGCGGCTGAGAGATGCCAAGCAGCCGGTGAATTTTTGGATGTCCCTGATGTTCCTTGGCTGTCGCATGTTGTCGATGGCGGCGATTTTCTCCGGGTTGGCCTCGATCCCTCGTGCTGACACAAGGTAGCCGAGTAGCTGTCCGGCTGGAACGCCGAACACACATTTCTCCGGGTTGAGCTTCATCTGAAAGCGGCGTAGGTTGTCGAAGGTTTCCTTGAGGTCGGCGAGGAGAGTGTGTTTCTCCTTGGTCTTGATGACAACATCGTCAACGTAGGCGTGCGCGTTACGACCGATTTGGTCGTGCAAGCACTTCTACATGCAGCGCTGGTATGTCGCCCCTGCGTTCTTCAAGCCGAATGGCATGGTGGTGTAGCAGTACGGGCCGTAGGGGGTGATGAAGGCGGTCTTGAGTTGATCGTCCGGGTTCAGCGGGATTTGGTGATAACCGGAGTAGGCGTCGAGGAGGGAGAGTAGATCGCAGCCGGCCGTGGAGTCGATCACTTGGTCGATTCGTGGCAGCGCGAATGGGTCCTTGGGGCAGGCCTTGTTGAGGTGAGTGTAATCGATACACATCCGCCATTTCTTGTTCTTCTTTTCCACCATCACTGGATTGGCTAACCATTCGGTATGTTGCACTTCCTTGATGAATCCGGCTGCGAGCAGCCGGGCTATCTCTTCTCCTATTAACTGTCTTCTTCCTTCTGCGAAGCGGCGTAGGGATTGTTTTACCGGCTTGGCATCCGGCCGGACGTGTAGAGAGTGCTCGGCGAGTTCCCTCGGTACACCAGGCATGTCCTTGGGGGACCACGCGAAGATGTCCCGGTTCTCACGGAGGAACTCGATGAGCGCGCTTTCCTATTTTTCGCCCAGGCTCGCCCCCACGGTGACGAACTTGGACTTGTCGCTTTCGTCGAAGTAGATCTTCTTAGTATCTCGTGCCGCCTGGAAGTTTGACTCGGTGGCCGGCTTGGCCGATTCCGGCATCTCCAGCTTCTCTTCGCTGGCCTTGCGCTTGAATTGCTTCATCTCCTCATTGCAGACCATGGTCTCAGCCACCTTCGCGCTGTCCGAGGCGCAGGCGATGGAGCGCTTGTAATCTCCGGAGATGGTGATGATTCCGCGTGGGCCGGGTAGTTTCATCTTAAGGTAAGCGTAGTGAGGCACCGCCATGAACTTGGCGAGCGCCGGTCGCCCGAGGATGGCGTGGTATGCGCTGGCGTGGTCGACCACCTCGAAGGAGATAGTCTCGCGGCGATGGTTGCCCTTGGCGCCGAACAGGACGTCGAGCCGGATGAGCCCCATGGAGGAGCCGGCTCGCCCTGGCACGATGCCGTGGAAGACTGTCCGGCTGGGCGTCAAGCCGGACGGAGAGACGCCCAGCTTCTCCAGCGTGTCGTGGTAGAGGATGTTGATGCTGCTGCCTCCGTCGATGAGGACGCGTGAAAAGGTGCAAGCGCGCTTGGGGGAGATGATCATGGGCTCCAGGACGAGCGCGTAGCCGCCTGGGTTGGGCATCAGTTCCGGATGGTCGTTGCGGTCCCATGTGATTGCTTCTTCCGACCAGTTGAGGTACTGGGGGACGGGCGGGACCACAGCGTTCACCTCCCTGAATCGCGCCTGCCGGCTTCGCTTGTCGTCGCGCTCGCTGACGAACACGATGTAAGCGGCATCCGGATTCTGGTATCCGTCCCTTGGTGGTGGAGATGGAAGGCGTTCCCTCCTTGGTTCCTCGCGTTGGTGGTCGTCGCGGTCCCTGTCTTCGCGCCGCCTGTCGTCGCGCCTCCGGTCGTCGCGTTCGGCTTCGTCTGGAGGCGGAGGCGGATTTCGCCGTTCGTACGGTGGTGGCCTTGGTCGGCCGAGGTTGCATTGCCTGACGGTGTGGTTAGCCGGCCGGTCGCCGTGATTCCGGCATGGCCGATCGAGCAGAGACTCGTAGTTGTTCCTCGCCCTCGTCCAGCGCATGTCATTGCTTGTCCTCATGCGGCGGTTGTCGAAGCCGCCAGCCGGTCTTCCTTCGGTGGTGGCGACGACCTTGGACTTGACGCGGTCGTCCGTCGCTTTGCGCTTGCCGGTTGCGTCGGAGTCACGCCGGCTTGATTTTCCTCCTTCCTGGGCTTCTGCGCGTCCCTTGCGCGTCGCTGGGCTGTCCGAAACAACCCTCCCGGCTTCATCGACTCGGATCGGGTTGGTCATGCCGGCATCGGCGGTGGCGTACTCATCGGCGATTGCCATAAGCTCCGCCATGGTCTTCGGGCTTTTTCTTAGGAGCCGGTGCCTGAGCAGCGTTCCATCCCGGCAGCCTTGGATGAAGTATTGGACCGCCTGGAGCTCCAAGATTCCTTCGCAAGAGTTGCGTAGGCTGGTCCATCGAGTGAGGTAGGCTCGGTCCGACTCGCCGTCCTTCTGCCTGCACATTGCAAGCAGCTGCGCGTTGCCGGGACGCAGGTACGTGTCGGTGAAGTTGCGATTGAACACTTCCTCGAAATCCAGCCAGCTGTTGACGCTCTCCTAAGGAAGGCTGTTGAGCCAAGTCCGTGCAGATCCCTGGAGCATGAGGGGCACGTAGCGCACGGCCACCCGCTTGTTGCCGCCTACGATGTTGATCGCCGTGACGTAGTCGGCGAGCCAGTCCTCTGGCTTCGCGGTGCCGTTGTACTTGGGTGTGTCCCTGGGAAGGGTGAATCCCTTCGGGAATCGCTCGCTCCGGATGCGGGGTCCGAAACAGCGATGGGCGGCGATGTCCTAGCGATTCGATGCGGTGGCGTGCGTCGTCGCTGGTTTCGGGTCCTTGCGGCCCCAGGCGTTCGTCGATGGTGACCTTGTGGCCGACTCGCTCCTTGACGTTCCGTCCGGCTCGAGGCTCGTTCCGGTTGCCGTCTTCACGCCTCCCAGCCGGCTCCCGGCCATGATCACGTGGTTGTGAACTTGCGCTCCTCTCGCGATGAGCTCGGGGGTGCTTGTCCTTCGTCCTGCCGCGGCTTGTGGAGGACGCCTCGGCGCCTTGCTTGGCCTTGCTGGCTGCATCGTGGCCCGGAGGCGGATCATGATGCCCCTTGCTCGCCGTTGCCTCCGTTTCTCGCTGTTGCCGGTTGGCCGTGTTGATAAGCTGTCGCACTCGGCGCATTTGTTGATGCAGTTCTTCGCCTTGGAGATAGGGTAGTTCGGCTGCTGCTGCTTCCGCCGCCCTCATGTTTTGCGTTGGACAGCTGTACTCGGGGAAGCTGAGGTCGGTGAGCTCGGGTGCCTGGCCGGCACGGTTCAAGGCGCCTCCAGGATCTCCTCCTTTGCGCCTAACTTCATTTAGCTTCTCCGCGTTGCGGTCCGCCTGCTCGAAGCCGCGTGCAGAGTTGTACTCGCGAATCGTGGCGCTGAGCCGGCGCTGCGTCGACGCGAGGTTTAGCGCCTCGTCGTAGATCTGCTGCCGCATCCTCTCGAGATCGGCTGCCGTCTTGACCAGATCAGCACCCGGCGTGATGGGAGTGCTTAGTAGCTCGAAGTCAGCCTCCAGGTTGCGCTGATAGCGTGAAGCCTCGCCGGCTTCGTGAGTGGAGTTGGGGATGCCGCCTCCTATCGCCGCGTGCTCGACCACATGCACCTCGGCGTAGACCTTGAGCCCGGTGTCGTCGCAGTCCGCATCGCCGGAGCCGCGGTAGCCGAAGGAGATGCCGCTGTCGCCGTGACCGGCGTCGAAGACCGAGGGAGCCAAGTACGAGTACACCTCCTCCGGGTACTCCTTGGCGGCGACGGCGACGTAGACGTGGAAATCGCCGAAGGTGACGACGGTGCCCTTGCCGGTGACGCCCACGTCGGCGAAGCTCTTGGTGTTGTCGATGATGCAGCCGATGGAGCCGATGGCGAGCACGAGGCCGGAGACGACACGCCGATCATCCACGGTCCGGGATCCCGCGCAGAACGTGATTCCGCTCGCCGCTTGCCCCACGGTGGGCGCCAAATGTCGTGGTGGCTTCAACGACATATCCATCTGCGATGGAAAGAAGTGCGGGACAAGGCAACGATGGCGCTCGCGCGGGATTGGGTAACAAGCACGAGAAGACATGCGATGTACCCAGGTTCGGGGCCCTCGTGATGAGGTAACACCCCTACGTCCTGCTATTCCTGTTTCTTATTGCTTGATCACAGAATCGGGCTACAAGTGGTGGCTCCTGGAGCTGTTTCCTGGTGGTGCCGGCTTGAGCTGTCAAGCCGGCTGGAGGTTGAAGACGATGATCTACGTGTGTGTGCGAGTGTTCTCTGATCGTGGTCTCTACTCGCGCAGGAGGCCCCTGCACGCCTTATATAGGCAGCGGCTAGGGTTTTTTGGTTACAGGGAAGTGTCAAATTTACCCCTATGATATCACTACAGTTTGGAGCCGGCTGGAGCTGGATCATCATTACACTGCTGCTGTAACGTCCGACAGGTCTGCGTGACCTTGGCCCACCGGTACGGACTGGTCGGTAGGTGGGGGCCGGCTGCTCTAGCCGGACGAAGACGTTCCCGCCGGACGGAGATGCTGGAGCCGGACGACTGAATCCGCCTGGAGGCGGCCGGCTGGAGTCCTTGGGTGTTTTGGCCTTCTCTTGGGTATATGGGGTTCATATCCCCAACAACCGCCCTGCCGCCGGAGATGCCAATGGGAAGGGCAAGGCACCACATGAAGTGAAGCACCGGTCCATTTCTAGCCTTTTGGTGTGTATATATGTGTGTCTGTTTGAACTTCATCCGTCCGAACTATGTTCCGTATGTGATCTACGTAAAATGTTGGTTGATGATCTACGTGCATGGATTTGTATGATTTTGGGGATGGGATTTGAGGATAACGGGTAAACGGCTAGAGTAGGACACATTTGAGGTTGTCCCGATTGGTGTCCGCAAACACGTCCGAACGTGTCCGTGGAGATAAGAAACTATACCAGTTGGAGATGCTCTGACAACAACTCATCTTTATGCACACAACCACCACACATTGTAGGCAAGTGCAATGCGTGACTGAAAACCCGTATGATTAAAAACCTATCCATGAGAGTCTCAGAAAAAATCCCCGGACAACCAAAACACGCCCAAATATCCTACGGACTTCTACTCTCGCAGAGAGATGATGTCTGCTGCACAGTGAAAAATTACAAAATGGACCATGTGACAAAACTTCAACACAAAATGAACCTATTTTGAAAATAATTTCGAATCTAACCCTTTTTGGTAGCACCTTACAGCGGGACGCTACCCACCACATGATAGTGCCCTTGGCTGGGGCTCTACACCCCTGCCAACGTGGCAACGACGGATCAGTATAACCCCCAAAACTCTAAGTCAAATAGGGTAGCGCCCTTGCCCGGGGCGCTACCCTATTTAACATAGAATTTCAGACCATTATATTTTTTGATCTACAAATCCAAATGACATGAATCTTTTTTCTATGAGTCACAAATTAAATTATCTTTCCAATACCACTGGTCTCATGATGGTTAGATAAATAGATATATTTCATGAATTATTTTCTTATGTTGGTTTATTTTTGAATGTTTAGATGATTTCAGAAACATGGTTGTGAAAGGAAATTTTGTCCAAAATTTAGAACAAAATTAGTACCTTGAAAAGCCAAACAAGCACCCATTTGACCTTTCGATTATGGTAATACTTTTTTAGTTTAGTTCTTATTAACTTTAGTTGCTATACACAATCGATCATATTTGTACTCATGGTAGATCATGTTTGTACGCAACCTAAACCCTAAACCCTAAAACCACGACTTGGGGAAACCAGATCCGTTCACTCCGGCGTACCTTGAAAGTATTTTCAAATCATCCTTGGTTAATATGGATCTTAAAGTTTTTAAAAATATTTATTTGAATAGTGATGTTATTCCAAGTCATAATTTCATTTCAATAAGAAAATCAATGCATGGAAACTAATATACATAAGAACCGTTGCATATACCAGCTAAAATTAATAAGGACTAATCTGATAAAGTATTACCATCATTTATCATATAATAGAAATTTGCTTGATCAATACTAAGCATCAAATTAATTACAAAAAAAAGTAACACACAACTTATAGATTGTTTGTAAAAATTCATGTTTGAAAATATGGGTGAAGCATGGTCAAATGGGTTCTTGTTTAGATCTTCAAAGTACTCCTTATGTTCTAGATCTTGGACAATAATTCCGTTCACAACCATGTTTTCGAAATCGTCTAAACATTGGAAAATAAATCAACATAAGAAAATAATTCATGAAATATTATCTATTTATCTAACCATCATGAGACCGTTGGTATTGGAAAAATATTTAATTTGTGACTCATAGAAAAAAGATTCATGTCATTTGGATTTGTAGATCAAAAGATATAGTGGTTTGAAATTCTATGTTAAATAGGATAGCACCCTTGTCCGAGACACTATCCTCAACAGGGGCGTACCCACGTTATGGCTTGGGGGTGCACAGGACACCGGTTCCCAAGTGAATTTCTTTGATGTGTTACATGCATATACAGTGTGTGACATCCCCTACTTGAAGTAAGAATTATGTGTGTATCATTTGAGGACACCGGGAAGTTTTTGCTCTAGGTCCGGCCCTGATCCTCAAGAGGGTAGCTCCCTAGCCAAGAGTGCTACCCTATTTGACTTAGATTTTTGGTTATTATAGTGGGTCTATCGTTACCACGTTGGTGGGATGTAGCGCCCAGCCAAGGACACTACCATGTGGAAGGTAGCGCCCCACTGTACTAAAAAGATTAGATTCAAAATTATTTTGAAATAAGTTTATTTTGTATTGAAGTTTTATCACATGGGCAATTTTATGATTTTTCACTACTGCACATTGCCTTTGCAGGTACAGTGTATTCTACCAGTTGTCCGCGTAGTAGTTAGTCCCTGCCGTCGGTGCCGTGGGTCCAAGGTGGCCACTAGAATCGCGCATTCCACTGTCTCTCGGGCCCCACCCGTCAGGCCGTCGTCCTTTACAGCCGTCACAGCTCACAACGCTCGGGCCGTCGAGCGCCCACAAGCCATAAATAACCGAGCAGAGAGAGGGAGGCGGAACTCCACAGCTCATCTCCCCAACTGTGAACGGGCGGGCCTATCGGCGAGACAGGGGAACGGCGGGAAGAAGGGGATCGCGGAGCCATGTCCGCGGACGAGGCCGCACTGAAGGTACATACATGCCTCGTCGTGAGATTTCCTCTGAATTTACTTCCCGGGGGTAGATTTCTTCAGTTGGATCAACCGAGAGTTCAGGGAATTTTCCAGGGTCGAATTTGGGCGGAGGGTTCAGTTGCTTTGGATCGGTATGGTAATGCGGGCGATTCGTGCACTCGTGATGCCTGTGGTGGTTTTACAGTTCTGGGCTGTGGTGGAAGGGGCCAGAGGCTCTGAGCGCGGTGGATTTTGGTTATGAATTTCTGCTCGATTTGGGCACTCGACAGAATTAGCTCGGGGGAGTGTGGCCATGAATGAGTTGCTGTTCCTATAGTCTAAGACTTCCCTGAATTGTGCAACTAAATACAGTTCGTCCCATCCAGTAGTTCCTATTTTCCAAGTACCAGGCCAATACCATAAAATACTCATCTTTGACACCTGGAGGAAGGGATATGCGGTGGAGTCATATTGGCCATTGACTTCTTTGTGACATAGTGACTCATGCACCACTGAAAAGGATCTTGAGGATAAAATACTGCGAGTTTGCATTGAAAACTGTGAATGTTTCTACTTTCTAGCGTAGAGGCAATACAATTTGGTGCCTTGCCAGCTTGCACAACTATTGCTAGTTGTACAGCTAATATGCCCTCAAAGTGTGCCCTTCTGCTTTTTTCTACAATGTCTGACTACAGTAAGATTTTTTCAAATATCATGATATGATGAAGACTAAGACTACAAAGCCAATGAAACAACCTGTGCTTTTGGTTCTGTTTAGGATATCACTGTTGTTAATACATGATTATCTTTTAAAGGCTTATTCTAGAATTTAAAATGCCTATCAGCAGTATTTGTGCTGTACTATATCTCGTCCTTCTAGTGGCCTATTTGATGATAGAAAGCTTATCAACTCTGTTATCCTTATAAGATTTCCTGTTATCTTAATGTTTGTTTATTCTGGCACAGGCCTGTGATGAGAGAATAAACCTTAGTGTGGCTGCCTCGCATCAAGCTGAAAATGGATCCGTCGCCACATTTGGTCCTACGGAATCGGAGAAGGCAGCTTATGCATTTCTTCCTCAAACTCCTACTGAGTCAACTGACGCACACCTTGTGGAGTTTGCAGAGGCCATGCGAAGTAATAATACGACTACATGATATCATTTGAAGTCTCTCACTGTACTGTCTAATACTTTTATGTTCATCGTATCGCACTCATGTTTTTAATGTACTTAAACTTTGCAATTGGAAGCTGTTGCAAAAGCACTGCGACAAGTTGCGGAAGGAAAAGCTGCTGCTCAAGCAGAGGCAGCTGAGTGGAAGCGCAAGTATGAATTAGAGAAGGCAGTCAAGGCGCACAAGCATCACAGTGTAATTAAAGGTACACACTGGAGCTTGTATTTTACTAGTTGTTTGTGCCAGTTCTCAAATAATACTCTAAAATTTCATTATTTTCATATTTCCATATGTGATAATATTATGGTTTGCTCTGCCTCTGCTGACTCATTTTGCGAAGAATGTTAATGAACTGTCTAAAAAAAGCCTGTAAACATAGTTCAATGACCAGCGGACATCATTTTCCAAATTACATAAATAACATGATTGGAGATCTATTAGGAATGTTGGCCGGCAAGTTAACAAACTGATCACTTTGTCTTACGTGCACGTTATTCTAACAAGAAAAATGATACTAAAACTGGAACATGTGCAGGCTGCAACAACTGTGTCAAGGACAAGCTAGAGCATTTGGCTAGCAAACTGACACTGGAGACTGCCTCGGCTGATCAAACAGGTTGTTGTGGAAACCATGGGATCTGTTCACGTCAAATTCTTCAGGACCAGTGTCCTGGACCTAACCGAAACATAGATGACAAGATTGTTGGAAAAAAGGTACCCTTGGGCAAGAATACCCTCATATACGTTATGACAATGCTAATGTGTTCTTATGTAATGTTGTTTGATGCTAAAATCAACTTATATCTAGTCGTTCCTAATCTAATGAAAGGAGGACAATAAAGGAAAACTACGTGATAACTTAACTAACTCATGGTCTTTATTTTGCTAATTGCTATCTTTTTTTTCTGTAAACATTGTTTATCTATGCCTTTCTACTCTTCTATGTTTATTTCCTTATTTCATGGAATTAAACAGCATTGCACAATAGCATAAAAAGACAATTACATGTACTGCAATTTTTATTTTCAAGATTCACCTAATCTGACCTGGTGAGATGATGATTCAAGATTAGAAAGAACCTTGTCATTTTTTAATTGCTTGACTGAATTTGTTGTCATCCATTTCTACGTTTTCACTTTCATTTCTCAGTATATTGTCTACTAGTCTGAGCAATTAAATCCATGTAATTTTTGCACATTAACTATGCATCATTGAACTTGAAAATTATGTTTCCTTATATTCAATTTTCTCAACGCTGAAGAAGCTTTCTGATAAGCGCAAGCAGTTTCCTATGATTTTTTGTATAATACGCAATTAACCGGAACGCCTTCCATGTTTTGGTACAGTTGGAAGAAATAGTGTTTATTTACAGTCAAGTCAACTTCTATCTTTTTTACAAAGAACTATTTCCTTATATTTGCAGGCACCATTTAGACTTTCATGGGGATGCAAGGAAGATAAGAATGGTCAGCACAAGCATGATTTTGTGTCCTTCGAAAAAGGGGATATAACAACAGCAGAACGCAGCAATAAACAGGTAATACTTTGTGCTCAGTTGGATTCATTTTAAACAGAATATCCTATTTGTTTCCACTTATCAGAAATGATTGTTGAGAAAATCTAATTGCTGCTGCACATTATTTCATGCCAACGGATATTGTGCTTACAGATTTTGCTCAAATGGGAATCCCCTCCACAAACAGTTCTTTTTGTGACCAAACCTAATTCCAACGCTGTGCATGCTCTCTGTTCCGAAATGGTTAGGTATGCTTCTCAGTTTCTCTGCTGATTTTCACTATTATCAGTTATCTGGAGTTCTATATCACACATAGCTTCAAACTTAATCTCTCCTGTTTACTTATGTTGTCTAGAACTGTATCGTTAAATATCTTTGCTCACATGTGCTAAGTGTAGTGTATGTTTTTTTTTCCTTTTTCTTTTGCAGATGGCTTAAAGAACATAATAACATGAACATCTTCGTAGAGCCACGAGTTAGCAAGGAACTACTGACCGAAGATTCTTACTTCAACTTTATTCAGACATGGACTGATGGTAAGAATTTTTTCGGTGTATATTCAAATGCATTTCTCCACATTGCTTCAGAGTGTACATTTTGTCAATTTTGAATATTAGGATATAAGAATGATATTTTACTGCAATTTGCGTGGCTGAATGTTTGTTATTTGTAAAATCTGTAACCTGGTATGGAAATAGTTGTTATGGTTGTTGCTTATGGGAATGAAAATAACTATGTGGAGATAACTTAATAATTACATGAAGGATTATAGTCTGGTCACATTTCACTTATGCACTGCAGAGTCACAGAGCATGCATCTTGACTTTCAAGTAATATTCTGAATTTGTGCTCCTTGCATTGATTTTCTTGGAAGTAGTCTTGTACCATCTCATTGTAAACACTGAAGCACCTAAATGAATCTCGTGCTTTCAACATGTGACCGTGGTATGAGATCTAGTTACCTCAAGCAATTATTTTTCCCCATCATTAAACTAGTTTGTTGATGTTGTACAAGATATACTGTTTCCTTTACCAAGACTATCAAGAACAAAGTGCTGTAGAGTCTCAATAATTGTTCTATTGTTATAACTATTACTGGCTTGCTGTTAATGCTCGAGTAGTCGTCTATTTTTAAGCATTTCCATTTCCATTGATGAATTATGTCTAGTAAAGTTCTTCTATATTTTATTTGTTGACGATTTTAAGATATCATTGATTTACTATTTTCAGTCACATATGACATCTACCTTTTATTGCTCAACTAATCTGAAATATTTGGTAGATCAGGAAATGAAGACATTACATACAAAGGTTGATCTCATTGTAACTCTCGGCGGTGATGGAACTGTTTTGTGGGTATGCACTATGCAGCACATTGAATATGGATGTTGTGTGGTTAATTTGACACCTTAAGCCCTTGTGGTTAGTTCAACGTTTTAATGACATATACAAACATTCTTAAATCTTAATAACCTTAAATGTTTTATAAGTGCAGCGTTCCCATGTGAACAGAAATTTACTATGCAAGTGTTAGTTCACAGCTTGGCCTACATCATTGCAGAACTTGGAAGAAATGACGTGTCTCCTGTTCTTTTCTTCAGAGGGCCAGTCTATAGCGTTCACTATGAAACAATATTTTTGTCATGTTTCGTTAATGTAATATAAAATTAGAATCAGTTGCATATAACATGACGGAAATCGAGTAACTATCAGATATACTACATAACACAGACACAAGATATGTGGGTGGGAGAGGTTGGAAGATAGATGATTGAATAATTTCAATAAGAGCAATTTGGAATAAAATATCCATGCTATCTGGCATGTGTTGAAGAAGAAAAAATTTGTCCACTTGAAAGTTAGCAGGACACCGGAGAGTGATTCTTCAACTCTACTTATAGTTAATGCAAGATGTGATGGCCGATTTCTTTGTGGCAACAGTCACCTTATCTTTGGTCAACGATACCCATGTGTTGGGTTCCATCATACATGAAGCACCATGGCTAACATAGCTCTTCAGTCACAAATAGCTAACATAGTTTGAGTGAAAACATCAGGGTGGTTGCTGAAATTGAAAACCCGACTTCCTGTCATATGTTTTAGCCTTTTAGGATAGGCAAACTCAGCTTTATTTCCTTAACTTTAACGTCTATGTATCTCATAACCTTCTCCAGTTGACCTATTATGGTTGGTAGTATAAGTTGAAGACTATTGAATAACTTCATAACTCAAATGCCGCCTATCTTATGTTGAACTTGAAACAACTTTTGTTGTTGTATTGGTTTCTCCATCATTTTGTTCAGTATTTATGGCTTATTTTTGTAAGCTGGGGGTTGATTTGACATTAAAACATCAACAGGCTGCATCATTGTTCAGAGGACCAGTTCCCCCAGTTGTTGCATTCTCCCTTGGATCGTTGGGCTTCATGACACCCTTCTGTATCCTTGATCATCAGTATTGAACAATTGCTAACTATGTCGTTAAACTGTATGACTATTTAACATTATTGCATTATTAACATTTGAGTATTGCACTTCTGCCTTGTCAACTCGGCATAGCAGATCCATGGTATCTCCATCCCAAAAAAGAGTGTACTTCCTGCTTTCTTGGAGAGTCAATCTTTCTTAATTTTGACCGTGTATAAAAAAACACCAACATTTATGCCACCAAATTACAATATATCTTTTTTTCATAAATCTTGGCATATTTTTGTATAAAGTAGGTCAAGCTTTGAGATAGGTTGACTTTCTAAAAAAGCTGGAAGTACACTCTTTGCGCGACGGAGGGAGTATGTTTGGTTCTGCAGCTGGCTATTGCAGATCTACTGCCATGTCTGGTGTCAGGGATTCGGAGTATTTCATACTTCGCTTTATGTGTCACGGTTTCATACAATTTGAATACCAATGATGCCTACATATTTTGTACCAGGCTATCAGTGCATCTAATTCGTGAGTAATACATCATATATTTTACTCAGTGGAGCTTTATGCTCTGTGCTCGCCCACCATAATTATACATTTTCTCCTTAACTTGAGCTAAGCAAGTGAGAAGTATCGTGAATGCTTGGACAATGTACTGAAAAGACCATTTACCATCACGTTAAGGAGTCGTCTGCAGTGTCATGTAATTCGTGATGCGGCCAAGGATGAAGTTCAGACTGAGGATCCGATTATAGTGCTAAATGAAGTTACAATTGATCGTGGAATGTCATCTTACCTTACCTACTTAGAATGCTATTGTGATAGCTCTTTTGTTACTTGCGTACAAGGAGATGGGCTAATAATATCAACGACATCTGGAAGCACAGCATATTCATTGGCAGCTGGAGGATCGATGGTTCATCCACAGGTATTCCTACATAGGGCTACCCGATTTTATTTAACATTAATATTCTGTTTTAACTCACGGCATAAGTTTTGATATTGGTCCTATACTGTTTTCTATATTATGTCTTACAATTGGTAGAGGTTGATCTCAGTTTTCAAGAAGCCTAAAACCCTGTCCTAGTTAGGAAACTTCGTTTTTCTAGGGATCACTATTTTAGTAAATGCAGTCCATGTTATGTTTTTGCCTGATCAGCTCTTCAAATCGTCACAAAGCCCATGGTACCTTGTAACGTGTAATTAAGAGGAATCAACAAGGGTTTAAGGGAGAGCTAGAGGAAGGGGTCTTGCCACAGTGGCAAGCTAGAAGATATTTTCTTGTAATTCTTGCTTTTGCTTGATTAATTCATCAGATTCAGAAGGTTCTGTGTGTACAATAACCTACAATCCAATCTAGGTATCAATTTGTATATGTTATCTCTAATTGGCTTAAGGTATAAATCAAGGAATATCTTCCTAATTTATAAATGATAAACTGCCTAACCGAGAAATCGAAGATCTTACCCCACAAGTGCGAGCTGATATCTTCGCTATGGTGGGGCTATGTGCTACTACTTCCATACCTAACATTAACACAACCAGCAATTTGATTAGAATTACTTATCAGAAATTTATATAGATTTGCTTACTTTAATTTTTGTTGCTCCCTAGTTGGTAATCATTTCATGTCCTCCAGTTAAACATCACTCTTGATTGAGCATTGCAATTTTAAGTTGTGTACATTGCAACTTTAATGCTATGCTTCGCCGGTGTTTGCAGGTCCCAGGGATCCTTTTCACACCAATCTGCCCTCATTCATTGTCATTTCGGCCTTTGATACTGCCGGAATATGTCACTTTGCGCGTGCAAGTACCGTTCAACAGCAGAGGGCAAGCATGGGCGTCCTTCGACGGCAAGGGTAGAATTCAGCTCGGACCAGGCGACGCCCTCATCTGCAGCATCTCTCCATGGCCTGTGCCCACAGCATGCCTGATGGATTCAACGACCGACTTCCTGCGGAGCATCCATGAGGGTCTCCACTGGAACCTCAGGAAGAGCCAGTCACTGGACGGCCCTGCCTGATTGATCAAGTTTGTGCACCAGCAGCCTGTGTGGTCGGAACTCGAGAGGGCTAATGAATTGGTAGATGTGGTGTTTCAAAGCATCTCCTCGCAGCCCAGCAAAAATGGAGTAGATATGTATCATGTATGCTCCTGTGTTAGTTTGGTTCGTCGTGGATCTTTTAACATTCTCTATATGCTACGCACATAAAAGGTTTATCATTACATTTTAGGTGTAGCTAGGTTCATGCGGAATTGTGGAACACGGTCGCCATGTGAATATATATAGTTTTCTGTACTAGAGGCAATGTATAAGTTGCAACTGAAACTCTGTGTCCGAATAAAGAGCAGATTTCTTACTCGTTTTTTCACAGCTCAACATCTCTTTATTAACATCCAACAATGGGCCAAAAGAGGTATAATGCTAACGGTCTGTTTGGAATGTTGCAATTTTTGTGTGTAGCCATATTTATTTCAAACGTGAACTAAATACCGGAGTGCACAATGGACAAATATGGTTTTGGAAATGAAAATCGCCCCAACGTTGAAAAGTATGCCACGTAGGACTCTGACTGGTGGTACCATATTGTCATCGACACATAGAACGATCATAGTTGTTTTTAGTGGCGTCCACCCACCTTCTCGGTTCCCTAGGTGCCGCTGCCGCTGCCTGACAGGGGAGGCTGTTGCAGAGGCTCGGGGAAGTAGCCACCAGAGAGACTAACACTACCATCGAGAGACGTGTTATCGAGATCTTTGTCGCCAATGCGGCGGGGAAAGACGCCGTCCGCTAGTTCATGGACGAGGAGTCCATGGCGACGCAAGCCGAGGCGGAGGCAAGCGCACACCGCTCACCGGCGGATGGAGGAGGCACACACCACCAGCCGGCACGTGAAGCAAGAAAGGCATGTGCCAGGCTTCGGCGCAGGACAGTGAAGCTAGGCAAAACAGCGTTGAGACCACTCCCGTCGACCTAGATTAGGTTTATTTGGTGTTTAAATTTTTCGTTCAAATTTCATTCTAAAATTGCTTAAGTTTGAATGAAATTAGATCTGTTTGTTTAAATTCGATTGTTCAATTTTAAAAAGATATAATATGGGGAGGGTTCGAACGCTCAAAAGATGCCACGATTTCAGTGGAGAGACGTCGGTGGAAATGGTCTAAAGAATGAGCAGGTCTGTTTATTTTAAAGGGTCCGTCTAAGACGGCAGTCGACTAGAACAAACTTAATTCTCATTCAATTGATGTCATCATCTACTTCCCTTCCGGTGTCTCGCCCCCGCAACCATGCACCACCGGTCTAACCGCCGCCTCCTCCCCCTCCCCCGGGGCATGCGTGCTACCGCCCTCGCCATCCCGCCCTGTCCTGTCCCGAGCTCCTTTTCCACTGGTCCGCCACCCCCGCCATCCCTCGAAGTTCGGCGGAGGTTGAAATTTCTCCGATGCCCACACGCTCCACCACCCCAAGCTAAGTTTCTTGCTCGCCTTCGCCGCCGTCCGCCGCTGCAGCTCCGGCTCGTTCCGTTCCTCGTCGTCATCGTCGCAGACTCGGGCTCCGCCGTGAAGAAGAAAAAATATTATGCTCTGTTGCACGATGTAAAAGGGCACGCAGGTCTTCTTCTTTTTTTTTGTCTCCGTGTGCAGATTAGATTCGTAATGGGCAGACAGCATGAACCATCCGAAACGAACTACGTTCGTCGGCAGATCGGCCTACTGCGCCGTTGCAGCTTCCACCACGCGACGCTAGTAAACAAAAGCTTTCGCGAGCATCGCACCATCTAGCATGCATGTATGTACACCTGGCTCACCATCGATTACCATCATCCCTAGAGTCGTTCTCTTGAAAGCCACTGTACTACCAAGGTAGGAGGAGTAGTAGTAGTAAGAAACGCTCAGCGTCACACGAAATTACGGCCGACAACGAATAGCAAACGATCTTGGCCGAGCCTCTCTCATCATATCACTCGATGCAAGATTGCAAACCACCACAGGATATCCAAACGATCAGCCAGTCCTCGCTCACTCTCACACGGAACCATTCTGCCAGGAGGAGCGTCACACCTGGAGCTGGCAGGTGTAGCGAGAGGAGCGCAGCCACACACACACACACGGCCTCGTCCCCACACGAACCCCCCGCCGCGGCCACCGCACAGATGTCCCGCTGCCTCGCGCCCATCGGCCTCGGCCTCGGCACGGGTCTCGCTCGGCCGACCCAAATCAGGCGCGCGCGACGCGAGTTCCTCTTCCCCCCATCCGATCTCCGACCGAAAGCCCTATCCGGCGCGAGTCCACCTCACCCAAACCCCATCGGTTCGGTTCGTTATATCACTCCCTCCAACGCTTCCCACTTCGGCTATAATCCACCCGCTCTTATCTATCTCCTCTTCCTTCCACCTCCCCTCCTCCCTCGCTTCCCCCCCCGCCATGGCCACAGCCGCGGCCTGCGCGTCCTCCCTCCTCGCGCCGCCCTCCTCCTGCGCCGGTCCCTCCACCACCTCCAGCGCGCTGCTCTTCCCCACCTCCGTCCCCTCCCTCCGCGCCTACCCGCGCCTCCTCCTCGCCTTCCGCCGCCCCGCCGCGGCCGCCGCCGCCGGCGCTGCGGCCGTGCTCGACGACCAGGACGACGACGAGTACCAGGCGCCCGTCCAGTTCGACGACATCAACGAGGATTACGAGGACGGCTACGGCGGCCGCGGCCCCGCCTTCACCGCCCCCACCCGCCCCCGCACCGGCAAGGCCGCCCTCCCGCTCAAGCGCGACCGCGTACGCCGCCATTCCAAACCATTCCCCGCGCGCATTTTCTCTGTTTTACCGTACGCGCGCGCAGCTTCGGATGCCTGCCTAGGGTGATGACGCTGGCGTTGTTGTTGTTGTGCAGACGCGGTCCAAGAGGTACCTGGAGATACAGAAGCTGAGGGAGAGCAAGAAGGAGTACGACGTGCCGGCGGCCCTCTCGCTGATGAAGCAGGTCTCCAACACCAAATTCGTCGAGTCCGCCGAGGCGCATTTCCGGATGAACCTCGACCCCAAGTACAACGACCAGCAGCTCCGCGCCACGGTACGTACCATTTCTTCTTCCATCTTATCGTCGTCTCTGCTCGCTCGCTTGCTTGTTCTCCCTTTCCGTTGGTTGATTTCGATTTTGTGTTGCTGAGCGCAGGTCAATTTGCCCAAGGGGACGGGACAGACCGTGAAGATTGCAGTTCTCACACAAGGTGAGTGACTGCCCGCCATGGGTCGCGTGTTAATTGTGGAATTCATCCGTGCATGTTGTACCTAGCATTGGTGGAGTTAAGGACAAGGCTTATCAGATCGTATCAACTGGATTGTTCAATATGTCATTTCATCCTGAAGCACCAATGGATGTTTCATTGAACAATGTTGGGGATATGATAAAAATGGGCGTGCCAAAGCCGAACCCTGTGGGTGTTAGTTTCAAGTAGTGACAACTTAGGAACTTGCACTACTTAGACTTGTTCATCTGCAGTTCATGTCTGATTCAGTGGATGAATAATATGCTTACAGTTAACACACTCTTTTGGAGTTGGAAAGTCATAACCCATTATTGAAATATTATTAGGAGTAATGCAGTTCATATTGGGTTGGAGATAATTTGTCTCGAAGGAAACCTCAGCAGAAGCTCTCGATCAGAACATTATGTTCATGATGTTTCTACTTCTGTTCATATACATAAGGTGTCGGTTGGGAATTATTGTTTAAGTTTTCCATGTCGCATTGATTTGTTGAGTAATTTAAACTTCTGTTTTTGTATTACTTTGCTATTCTTACCTTATTATGCTAAGTTGGCTTCCCATCTATACTAGTGATATCCCCATTTCGAATAAAATAAAATATTAGTGATATTCTGATGTCCTTGCAGGTGAGAAGATTGATGAAGCGAGAGCAGCAGGAGCCGATATTGTTGGCTCAGATGATTTGATTGAACAAATAAAAGGAGGGTTCATGGAGTTTGACAAATTGATTGCGTCACCTGATATGATGCCTAAGGTATGGCAGCGAAACTTGCTTTGTTTGGGTCATCTTTGAAGTATTTCCTTGTTTGATGAAGCTTCCCTACCCACATGCAAGGTTGCTAGGCATATTTAGCTAAGCAACCTATTGAACACTTCAGCTTATGCCTTGCACTGATACAAAATTTTAGATAATGGATTTTACTATGGTTTAAAGCCTCGCCTGCAACTGCAATGATCTTGTACCTAATTATTTTGTGGTGTGTTTCATGTGAATGTTTGATTATCTTTCCTTGGGTGTATTAGGCCAGTGGGCGAGTTATATGCTTAAAATTTACAGGTCATACTATTACTAGGTGTATTTTTGGGGTTTGGAGTATGTTGGCTACTTAATTAGCATTAAAGAGGCAATGAACCTGTATTCTTGAAAGAGGCAATGAACTTGTATTCTTGAAAGAGGCAAGTAATAATGGATAATCCATTTTTTCATTTTCACCCAAGCAGATAATTCTTGTGTTTAAGGGTTGGCTGATATAGTTCTCAGGCCTTCTTTTAATGTGATCTATTTTCAGACTTGTGATATTCAGCGTCTCAATAAAAATCAGTTAGTTACTACCATTTGCAGTATTACCTATTTTCATACTCGTTTATGTCCTCTTGGGAAATAAAAACAGGCAACAGAAAACAGACAAAAAAAACATTATAAATCAGTTAACTATCCTCTTGGGAAATAAAAACAGGCAACAGATAGAAAACAGAGAAAAAAAACATTAGAAACCAGTTAACAAAAATAACGCGCCAGGTAGGGGTCGAACCTACGACCTTCCGCTTAGGAAACGGACGCTCTATCCACTGAGCTACAGGCGCCTTGTTGTACAATTTGTTCCATCATACTTATTGATCCCAGTATCTCTAGGAATTATGAAGTAAAGCAAATTCTTCCTCCTATATGCTCTTTCATTAACGTTTTTTTAGGTTGAGGGAACTACTAGGTAATAAGACAACGATTCTGTTTTTTTGTTATGATGGTCAAACACATTCTGTTCAAATGTATTATTTTGTTGTATTGCACCTTTTCTTTTTTCTTGAAAGGGTCATGCTCCTATAATTTTGCATTCACATGTACATTTTTCTGACATTAGTTTAAACGGATTATTTGACTTACTTCTTTATTCTCTTCTTAGATCTTGCGTTAATGTTAACAGAATCAAAGAATAATTCATTCACATAAAATAGATTAGTCAGTTGCAACACAGTTTTAAATACAAGAATCAGGTGCTTCATTCTGTTAAACGTAGGGCTTTGATAGACTTACAGGCTCAGGAGAGCTATATTTATTTATCCCGAGAACTTACAGTGTGCTCCTTCTTCAGTTGATTGTTAATCTCAGCTATTCATGTACTTTTCAGGTTGCCAGCCTGGGTAAGATTCTAGGACCAAGAGGATTGATGCCTAACCCCAAAGCTGGTACTGTTTCTCCAAACATTACTCAGGTACTGTACAGACTTTATTTGGTTTGACATAAATATTGCTTGTGGATGTTGCCGTTGGTTTTAAAGCCTGGTGGTAGCCTTCTAATACTCAAATATATGTCATTCTAGAATCAGTGCTGGTAAAAATATAGGTTTGACTATTAATGTATAAAGAAGTATGTAAATCGGTTGCATGAATCTGGTCTCACTAGATTCATCATTAAATATATTTCCATAATGTATACTTTTATGAGTTGTAACAGCAACATTGTATGATATAAACTACCTGTTCAAGTGTATACCTTGAAGGCCGTTTTAGCATCGAGAACGACCTAATAATCGAGAGTATTATTTATTCTGTATATGCTGTACCAGCATAGAATTGAGCCAATAAACCCCAATCTTGTACCAATTAAACTTTCAACGGAGAGTGATGAGGTTGATTATGCTAATTGTGTGAATTGTTCCAGGCTATCGATGAGTTCAAGAAAGGTAAAGTTGAATTCAGAGTTGATAAGACAGGGATTGCTCACATTCCTTTCGGCAAGGTTAACTTCCCGGAAGAAGACCTTATTGCAAACTTCATGGCTGTTGTTGTAAGATATCTGCTCCTATAAAACATCTCTAGTGATGCCACTGAGAATTAATGTTTACTTACCCTTTGCCGTCTCTTCCCAGCGCTCTATTGAGAGGAACAAGCCATCTGGTGCGAAGGGGATATACTGGAAAACAGCATTTGTATGCTCATCAATGGGACCATCAATCAAGCTAAACATAAAAGAAATGCTCGACTATGGCGCAGATTCATCTAACTAGATGTCACCACGAGCACCGGCATTTGTTGCCAACTTCACAGACTTACCATCCATCCCTTGTGATAAAAATACCGAGAAACGCGATCGTGTGGGCAGACTGGGAGGTGCTTAGGTACAGTTTTATAGTTTCACGGGCATCCAACATCAGCAGTTACAATGCCCTGATCAACAAACAGGCGGTGCTGTTGGTCGGTTGTATTTATGAGCGAACTATGCATGCACTTGTAGATTTCTTTGTCTCTCAGATGTTTATTGTAATGCTCATTATTTTGTCAATAGTCACCCTTGAGTTTAAGCCAATGTTTTTCTTTCACCTGCCATTCGGATCATGGATTTTAGGATTACAGCTTGAGCATAAAAAACGGTTCAAATAAGCATTCTTCGCTATGTGACTTATTTTATCAGCAAACGCAGGATCACTCTTTGCCTGTTGTGTGCTGCGTTATGTTTACCCTCCTGCGAACTGAACGACATGTCGTGTCAGGATTGGAACATACGGAGGAAATTAAGTTACTACTGACGTGTAAGAATCAGAATGTTTGGAAGTGACCAAGTGGTAAGATGCTTCTAGGGTTATTTAGTCTGTTGGTGAGTAGTCTACTTATAGCATAATCCTGGAAAAATGCGTCCCGAAAAATCATGTGTAACTCGACCACCATAATTATATTCGTTCTTAATCGCTGAAACCAAGCAAGCGAATTTTCTGGCAATTGTTTTCAATGATGAAAAACATCGTACTACAATTCGAAATTACATGCTCTTCTATATGTAACTATTTAAATAATTTCCAAAAAAGTTTATTCGGCAACATGCATATGAATATCTAAAACATCTTATATTGTGATACAAAGGAGAACTTGTCTGTGGCAAGATGGTTAGGAGGGTGGTTGTACCCCCAGCCCACCAGAGTTCAAACCCCAGGTTTAACGTTGGTGTTTCTCATTTAAGGCGGAATATTCTTCAGTGGGAGGCGACGTTCTCGTCGACAGCGAGGCGCCCGTGGTGACTTCGTCAATCTCAAGACTCGACCCGCCGACTCGGTCTCTCGGAGGTGCTCATAGGGGTAGGGTGTGCGTGCGTGCGTTCATAGGGGTGAGTGTGTGCGCGTGTATATGAGCGCTTGCGTTGTACTGGGTTTAGCAAAAAAAAAAATATTGTGATACAAAGGAAGTACGTCATTAACTAATTTCCATGCAACATTAAATTTAATTGGCTAAATAAATAATCACTTCATAGTCTATCAACAAGCACACTATTCACATCATCCTTTTTCAGCCCATTAATATCATCTTATCTACTCCCTCCGTGACATAATATAAGATGTTTTAGATATTTCTATGTAGACTACATACGAAGTAAAATGAGTGAACCTCTACACTAAATACGTCCACATACATCCGTATGTTATTTACATAGGAATATCTAAAACATCTTATATTATGATACAGAGGAGGTACGTCATTAACTAATTTCCATGCAACATTAAATTTAATTGGCTAAATCAATAATCATTTCATAGTCTATCAACAAGCAAACTATCCACATGACCTTTTTTTTCAGCCATCCAATTGTCCATGTCATCTGTAATAATAACATTAAATAATGACGGTATAACTTAACATGCAAAAACTATCCATATCACACTTTTTTTCCAACAGTCAAATTTTCCATGTTATCTTCAATAAAAGTTATTAATAATAGTCTATCTCTACATGTAATTAATCCACATCATCCTTTAACCATCCAATCATCCATGTCATTTTTGTTGTTGTTCGATTTATGAGATCACACCATCCAATCACTCATGTCATTCCTTTTTATCCGTCTAGTTTATGTGATCACAACACTTCGTGTTTATGTTTATACACTTTACTTTATTTTTAAGTAGATTCCGCTGCAAGTGCGGGTATCCTTCTAGTTAATTTAGAATAACAACTACATCATGGGAAATCTGTTTGGTTCATAGGGGTAGATCCACCCACTATGTAAAAACCGCAGTCAAAACGTCAAAAAAGTCCAAACGAAAATTTCTGAGTTTACATCCGAATGTTTCTATGTTCACACACAAAGTTTAGTGGAAAAAGTCCTTTTTGTGGCATGTGTCAAAAAGTTAAATTCCGATACTCCAAAATGACTTTTCAGGAGACATTTTCAATTTTTTTACACATACCACAAAAATGATTTTTTCTATGAAACTTTGTGTGAGAACATAGAATGTCTAGTGTACACCCAATTTTTTCTTGATTTTTTTTGAAGTCTTGAAGTGCATTTAAAAACGCATTTTTTATGACGAGTGCATCTAGATTTATTTGTGAAATACCATNGACTCGACGACATGCCCGAGGGGTCTAGACGGGAAGCGACTCGAAGCCTCGAGTCCTCCTTCAACACGGTAGATGCAAACGGCTGTGTACTACCCAAAACACCGCAAGATGCTGCCATGGCGTTGGCGACATATTTGCTCACCACGCAGCCTCAAGATGACGATCCGCGAGCAGAACTGCACAGGCAGATGATACGAGGAGTTGGCATGCTCGGAACCGCATTGCAAGCTGCCGGGCCACCGGCCACAGCAGGAACCAGCGCACCCCGCCCAGACGCGAACGCCATCGAGAAGCCTCACCTCGGCATCACGTCGAGCCTCGGCAGGAGCACCCAACAATGACAGCACGTGATAGGCGTGCGCAAGAAACAGTGGATCGGAACCGCCGAGCACGTGGTGAGGATCGTAGCATGGCTCCACGTGTGGTAGTCGAGCAGAACCACACAAGGCGCGAGGAGAACCGGAGAGCGCCAGACCCGGAGGAAGAGGAAGACGAGCCGTGTGGAGCCAAGTGTTTTATCCGTCGCATACGCGAGTCCCGCATGCCAACAGGGTTCAAGTTGACATCGGAAACTCCAAAATATGACGGACTGCAGGAGCCGAAAACCTGGATAGAAGATTACCTCACGGCGGTACAATGCCAGGCGGTACAAACACAGCGATGCAGTATCTGCAGCTGCAGCTTACGGGTTCGGCACGTGCATGGCTTAAGAGTCTACCCGCAGACACCATCGGGTCCTGGAACGACTTAGTCACCACGTTCACCCAAAACTTTCAAGGCACGTATAAGCGCCCAGCCACGGCGGAAGAGCTCAGAACCTGCGTCCAAGGATCAAGTGAGTCACTGCAGCTCCTATATCCAGCGCTGGACAATAATGAAGAACACCGTGGAGGAGATATCAGAGGAAAACGCAGTGGACGCCTTTGCACTGAGGATTGCGAAGGCGAGAGCTCAAGGAAGAACTGGGGCGACGGAAGCCGAAGACACTAGCCAGCTGATGGATGTCGCTAATGACTGGCAAACGGTGAGGATTACATGCGCAACGACCGGCCCAGGGGGCACGATGATCGTGACTATCAGCAAGACTCGGGGCGAAGCCGCGGCTACGACCCAGGAAAAAGAGGAAGTTCCCGAGCTTTGACCCGAATGAGCTAGCCGAAATGGTAGCGGCAGGTTTCCACAACGATCGAGAAGGGAACCGCCGCAGGAGAGAATGGCGGCAGCGACAACCCGAACAGGGACGGAGAGCAAATGCTCACAGGTCATGCCCTTTCCACCCATACAAGGATGAGCACGGCAACATTAGTTCGGGTCATCAACTGAAAGAATGCCGCAAGTTTGAGAAGTTATTAGCGGCATACAGGCGGATCCATCAGGCCGCGCAGAACAAAGGGTATTCATCAATCCCGGGAGTGATGGTGCAAGATGCACCCGAGGCGTTACCACTCCCCCCGTCCACAACTGGCATCCGTAATCCAGCGGGTGCCACCACCTCAGCAGTTACTACCACCCCCGGCATGCGGCAGAACCTTTCCCCGCCCCGGTCGGTCATGTAGGAATGATACAAAAGGGACGTCCCTCGAACAGGACCCAAAAGTTGATAACCCGACAGGTCAATCTAGCGGTGTCAGCACCCCCAGCCACTCCTGACTATCTCAATTGGTCCGAGTACAGGATCACATTCTCAAGAGAGGACCACCCACCCCAGGTGCCACGACCAGGTCACGCCGCCTTAGTACTCGGAGCCCAAATCGGTGGGTACGTCATGAGTAAGGTCTTCATGGACGGCGAAGCGGCTATTAACATCATCTACGCCAGCACACTGCGCCGCATGAAGATCTCGCTCGCGGCTAGCCTTGTAGACTCTGACACTTCGTTCCATGGAATAGTACCCGGGAAGGCTGTATATCCCTTGGGAAAAATCCATCTGGACGTAGTTTTCGGAGACCCAGCAAACTTCCGCAAAGAGAAAATCGAGTTTGAAGTCGTCGATTGGCCCTCACAGTACCACGCCATCCTGGGCCGCCCGACATTCGCAAGGTTCATGGTCGTACCACACTATGCATACCTTTTACTCAAAATGCCAGGACCAAACGGCACAATCACCGTTCGAGGGGACTACCGGACGTCGGACAGCTGCGACAGAGATTTTAGCAAGATCTCCGAGTCGTTCGGATGCACGAAGAACTCTCACAGTTGGTTCTTCGACCGATTACAACCTACCACCAGTAACTCAGTCAACGGCACCCGACAGAGAGTTCAACAAGAGCAGCGACACGAGAACCCATCAAGTGCCACCCAACAGATCCAACCAAAACGGCAAATCATATCCGCCAATCTGCCCTCCGCATAGGAAAGCGCGCTCGTCGAGTTCCTCCGTGAGCACTGGGAAATATTCGCTTGGTGTCCTGCGGACATGCCAGGCATCCCCAGAGAACTCACCGAGCACGCACTTGAGATACGCCCTGAGGCCAGACCTATCAAACAGTCCCTCCGGCGTTTTGCAGAACCGAAGCGCAGAGCCATTGGCGAAGAAATCAACCGGCTCCTCGCAGCCAAGTTTATTCGGGAAATAAAACAAGCCACCTGGGTAGCAAACCCCGTCCTTGTCCCGAAGAAGAACTCGAAAGTACTACGCATGTGTGTAGACTTCACGGCTCTCAACAAGCATTGTCCAAAGGACCACTTTCCCCTCCCACGCATCGATCAAATCATTGACTCGACCGCGGGATGTGCTCGTCTGTCCTTCCTAGACGCCTACTCAGGCTACAATCAGATCCGCATGAAAGAAGAAGACGAAGAGAAGACAGCATTCATCACACCCTATGGCGTATACTGCTACACCACGATGCCCTTTGGTCTCAAAAACGCGGGTGCAACCTACCAAAGGTGCATGCAAGCCTGCCTTAAGGACCAGATCGGCAAAAACGTCCAAGTATACGTAGACGACATTGTCATCAAGACAAAAGACGAGGCCACGCTCCTCGACGACATAGCCGAAACCTTCGCAGCACTCAACAAGTATCACATCAAGCTCAACCCAACGAAGTGCATGTTCGGGGTACCCGCCGGGCAACTGCTCGGGTTCCTCGTATCCGCCAGGGGCATCGAGGCGAACCCTGAAAAGATACAAGCAATCCTGTCAATGGAGGAGCCAACCAACCTCAAGGGAGTCCAGCGTCTAGCGGGGCGAGTCGCAGCCTTAAGCAGATTTATCAGCAGATTAGGAGAAAAAGCCCTCCCGTTCTACCAGCTGCTGAAGAAAGCAGACAACTTCGAGTGGACAGAGGAGGCTCGCAAAGCATTTGCTGAGCTCAAGCAGACATTGTCAACGAAACCAGTTCTGGTGGCACCCCAGGAACGGGAACCTCTATACCTGTACCTGGCTGCAACCAAACAAGTGGTGAGTACAGTGCTCGTAGTCGAACGAGCAGAAGAAGGAAAGATACACGGTGTCCAGCGCCCAATCTACTATGTCAGCGAGGTACTCTCGGTGTCAAAGCAACGGTACCCGCACTACCAGAAACTCGCATATGGAGTATTCATGACGGCGCGAAAGCTAACGCACTACTTCTCCGAGCACCCCGTCACGGTGCTGACAAATGCGCCCTTGTCGGATATACTCAACAACCCGGAGGCAACAGGTCGAGTAGCAAAGTGGGGAATCGAATTGTCGCCCAGAGACATCACATACCGACCCAGAGACGCACTCAAGTCCCAGGCCTTGGCAGATTTCTTCGCAGAATGGACAGAGATTCAGACTCCAGGTCCCCCGGACCTGTCCAATTCCTGGATCATGTATTTCGACGGGTCGAAGAGGCACGAAGGAGCCGGAGCAGGTGTTATCTTGATTTCACCCAAAGGAGACAAGCTAAAATATGTACTGCAGATGAATTTCAAGAAAGCATCCAACAACGAGGCAGAATACGAGGGCCTACTGCACGGCATGCGGATGGCAAAGGCCTGCGGGGCAACGAGACTCATGATCTATGGGGACTCGAACCTCGTAGTCCAACAGACGATGAAGGAATGCGACGCAATATCTGCCAACATGGCAGCTTACAGGGACCTCTACAATGCCTTGGAAGGAAGCTTCGACGGGTGCGAGTTGTGTTACATCGCGCGAGGAAGCAATGAGGAGGCTGACAGGCTAGCCAACATTGGCTCCACCTGCGCACCCGTACCCGCTGGAGTCTTCCTTGAGCAGATAAGCAAACGCTCCATAGAGTACAAGGACCCCGACGCTCCGGCAGCAGCAGCCCCGGCCGTCGGCTCCGAGCAGTCAGAAGAACAAACGAACGAGCCAGCAGAAGCCAATTCTTATGAGGTCTTCCTCGTGGAACCCTCCTGGACTCAGCCGTACATAGCGTACCTGCTACGCCAAGAGTTACCAGAGGACCCAGTCGAAGCCCGCCGAGTCACTCGGCGCAGCAAAGCATTCGTCACGGTCAAGGGGGAGCTGTACAAGAAAAGCGCATCAGGGATACTACTGCGATGTGTTGAACCAGAAGAAGGGAGGAAAATTCTACTCGATATTCATGAAGGCATATGTGGACATCACGCGAGTAGTCGGGCACTCGCAGCCAAAACGCGACGAGCAGGATTCTATTGGTTATCCATCATGCAGGACGCCAAGGAGATAGTCCGCCGATGCGCCGGGTGCCAACGGTTTGCAACCAAACCGCACGCCCCCGCAACGGAGCTAAACATGATACCAATTGCATGGACCTTCGCACAATGGGGACTCGACATGGTAGGCCCGCTGAGAAAATCCTCTCCCGGGGGACACACCTTCCTTCTGGTGGCAGTGGACAAATTCTCCAAGTGGATCGAGGCCAAACCGGTCACCAACGCGGGTGCAACCGCAACACTAAATTTCGTCAAGTCCATCGTCTTCCGTTTCGGAGTGCCCCACAGCATCATCACGGACAACGGGTCCAACTTCATCGCCGACGAAGTCCAGACATACTGCAAGGAGCTGGGGATAAAGCTCAACTTCGCCTCCGTCGCGCACCCGCAAACCAACGGACAAGTCGAGCGTGCAAACGGGCTCGTCAGTAGCGCTCTCAAGAAACGCCTTCTCGCGCCCTTGGAGAGAGCTGCTGGCGCATGGGTCGAAGAGCTACCATCGGTATTATGGGGCCTGCGCACAACGCCAAACTGTTCAACAGGGTTCACCCCCTTCTTCCTGATACATGGAGCCGAAGCAGTACTACCCGCCGAGGTCCGACACAACTCGCCTCGAGTGGCAGCCTATACAGAAGCTGGGTCGAACAAAGCACTCGAAGATGGCATAGATGAAGTCGATGAGGCACGGGACGCTGCACTCTCGAGATCGGCGGTCTATCAGCAGAGCTTGCGCAACTACCACAGCCGACGAGTGCGCGACAGATCCTTTGCCGTAGGCGATTTGGTACTGCGGCTAAAACAGAAGAAAGGCCACAAGCTATCTCCTCCCTGGGAAGGACCATACGCCATCGTCGAGATCGTTGGCAAAGGAGCATACAGGCTAAAGGATCTGGCAACGGGCATCGTCTACTCCAACCCGTGGAACGTTGCGCACCTACGACGCTTCTACCCCTAGATACTATCTCTTTTTTTGTGACTGCCACATCCTGTGAAATAAGGTCTCTTGGCCATCTTGCTACTTTTTCTCACCGACAAGCATCAATAAAGTGGGTATGCGCATATATTCAGATTTCAAAGCAGCAAAACCTCTACTAAGAGTCGACTTAGCTTGGGCCGCACCCGACACTCGGGGGCTGTGCCCCACAAGCTACTCGAAAAATCGCAAAACCTCTACTAAGAGTCGACTTAGCTTGGGCCGCACCCGACACTCGGGGGCTGCGCCCCACAAGCTACTCGAAAAATATTACTTAACTCTACTAAGAGTCGACTTAGCTTGGGCCGCACCCGACACTCGGGGGCTGCGCCCCACAAGCTACTCGAAAAAATCGCTTACCTCTACTAAGAGTCGACTTAGCTTGGGCCGCACCCGACACTCGGGGGCTGCGCCCCACAAGCTACTCGAAAAAATCGCAAACCTCTACTAAGAGTCGACTTAGCTTGGGCCGCACCCGACACTCGGGGGCTGCGCCCCACAAGCTACTCGAAAATATCACTTAACTCTACTAAGAGTCGACTTAGCTTGGGCCGCACCCGACACTCGGGGGCTGCGCCCCACAAGCTACTCGAAAAATCATTTAAGAGTCGACTTAGCTTGGGCCGCACCCGACACTCGGGGGCTGCGCCCCACAAGCTACTCGAAAAATCATTTAAGAGTCGACTTAGCTTGGGCCGCACCCGACACTTGGGGGCTGCGCCCCTCAAGCTACTCGAAAAATTCGTCTAACTCTAATACGAGTCGACCTGTCTCGGATCGACCCGACGCTTGGGGGCTGCGCCCCATTATCTACTCGAAAGAGTTCACCTAACTCTATTTTGGCTCAGCCCGCGCTACCCCCGATGCACGGGGTCGTACCTACCAGGAACAAGCTCGGGTCGATTCGTCGTACAACAGACAAGAAGAATTACACAAATCATCGCAACTACACAAAGGTACAGGAATTTACAGAAGACAATTCGGGCTACAAGTCAGTATTCAGACGACGGAGAGTTGTAGCAGTCTCCCTTTCAAGGAGAGTAACCGCATTTTTCGCGGGTCCATCAGCAGCCGCATAAAATGGATCCAGAGCTGTATTTTCCCAGTCAAAACCAGCAGGCGGCCCTCTTGAAATATTTTCCAAATCCAGGTGCGGATGGTGGATAAGGACAAGTGCAAAAGCAAAACGGGCACCCGCCTCCAATTGCTCCCGCACAAATCCTTCAATAGCCTCGCCACGACGAAATTTATTCAACAAGTCAGCAAAACTATGATGCGCCGGGTTAAGAGGAAACAAGGCTTTGTAAACCAATTCCAAGGCAGAACGGCAAGACTCAACGAAGGAATCAACCTGATCGACCCGATCCTGCAAGGTAACAAGTACGTGACCCCTATCTCGGTCCGACCAGAAGCTGGGAGCGCCACGAGCAACAAGATCCGCAACCGCATTAAGTTTAAGCCGGACCCGCCGAACCTGTTCGCCGGAATCAAGTTGAACACCTGTCAGAGAAGTTCAGTTACGCAAGGCTACAACAAAACCGCTAAGGGACGAGCAGAGACAAAACTTACAAAGGAGATGGTCACTAAGCTGCCGCAACTCGGAAAGGATAAAATCCTCTCGTTCAACAATAGAGGCCTATTTTGACTTCAGCACAGCCAGACTTGCTTCGACTACTCGAAGCCGGCGTTCGGCCTCTTCAGCCCGTACCCGCAGGCGGTTGACCCGAAAGGTTTCTTCTTCTGGCGGCGCAGAAATAGAGGAGACGCGCGGTTGTCTATCACAGTTTACCGAAACGGACGCAGAGTTGGAACCATCAGCCTGACGAGCAACCAAAACAAAGCCAAGCAAAAACATTAGATCTCCCATCTGGCCTGGTAAAGCCCGGGTTAGTTGCTGCTCCTAAGGGACACGGCAATACACTCGCATGCGATAACCCGCCAAGAGACAACACACACTTGCATACAGGCATGAGCAGAACTGATTCCAAAAGTTTAACACAGTTTACAAGTACAAAGCATAACAGGAACATTACAAGACCAAACAACTAAGAAGAGGGAGCAGCAGATGCATCAAAGGTACAGGCCTGCCGCTCCAGCATCTGCGACAGCTGCTCTGCAAGTTTACGCGCACGGGGTTGAAGGGGTCGAAGGTCTACCTCCACGCCGTCGGGTCCCCTTGGAAACTCCGAGGTAACCTTGTTGAGGTCACCTTGCACTCCATGCCCCATCGCGAGCGATAGCACAGTTTCCGCACCGCAGATGGTCTGTTCACGACTGAACTCGCCAAGCGGGTCGCCCTCTGCGCCGAAGGACTCAACAAGGTCATTGAAGGTTTCGGGTGCATTCTCTTCCTCAGGATACATGCTTTTTCTGATTGAGGAGAACACACCCGTGGCTTTCACCACAAGATCGCGAGCGCGATTGCCATAATCCCACGCCAGAGATATGGCATCCGACAAACAGTCCACGCGCTCGCGACCCGCAATATCGAACTTCACACCAAGAGCACCTACGTATGAAGCCGAGTTAGCCAACTACACAGGTTAGAGCAATATAAGCTTTAACAGCTAAACTTACTCGACAAGGAAGTCGCCAACAGAGTCGCCTGGCTAGCCAAATCCTCATCGCGCTTGAAGTTTTCCCGGGATTCTTTTTCCCGTTGATTCTTCAAGTCCTCTAGTTCCTTCTCAAGCGCGGTGACCCGAGTCTCCAGATCGGTAGCGCGGCGAACAAGGTTCTGGTTCTCTGCAATCGCAGTATCAAGTGCTCCTGCGAGGAACCGCAAAGTTAAGAAGGAATCAGAACAATACAAATGGACAACAAGCACATAGACAACAATGAAGGGGAAAAGGTACCTTGCGAGCTCGCAAGCTTCCCCCGCAAGTCGTTCCTCTCAGTCTCCACGTGCACATACTCTGAGGCCAAGTCCAGCATCTTGTGAATATAAGGCTGTGAAGGAAAAGGTCAGTGAAAAGATCAAAGGTAAAACAAGAGCCCGCGCCCAATTGCATACAATTGCGCACGGCCTCGGGGGATACTAAGGGTAGAACCCAGTGATTCGATGGAAGCTCACATGTCCTTCGCGCATCGGAAGCAGACCCGATGAACCGCCAGCAGGTGGAGCCGGATCGCTAGCAGGAGGAGCCGAACCGCTAGCAGAAGGAGCGGAGTCGCTAGCGTGAGGAGACGAGCCACCAGCAGGATCATCTCTGGCAGAGATAGTAGATGACTAAGCAAGACGCAGCAAAGACAAAAAGGTATCAGGGTTAAGGACGAAAGTTCCTCACCTGTCGCACTCGACATTTATCACAGGCACCTTGTTATAGATGTTCCACCGTGTCGACACCCGAGGCTTCTTCGCCGGTGGAGGAGGTTTGTATGCCAGAGGAGTCGCGTTTATTACTTCCGTGTCCTCCAAAATGGGTGAACTCGGAGTAGGAGAAGAACCCGAGGTGACTGCAGGAGCACTGGGTACGTTAGAAGGATCGTCCTTCCCTGCATCCGCGCTCTCGCCGGCAAACTCGAGTTTCCGCTTTCGGACGACTTTCTCATTGGCGCGAGGGGAAGAGTTGTTTTCATCGTCATCATCGGAAGACTCCTCGGCAAGAGCCTCAGACACAGAACCCGAAGGCTCGTCCGTCTCCACAGGAGCTTTACCCGAAGGAATAGTCGGGTAGGAAGTCAATATAACATGTCCCTACAAGGAAAGGATGTTCATCAAAGGGTTCGTGAAATCGAAAGAAGCGCCAAATAGGTTCAGAGCTTCGGTTACCTCAAGAAGGGGATTCTCGTTACTAAAAGGAGTCGCGGCAGTGGACTCGACGAAGGAGTCATCTCTCTTGAGGTGAGTGATCTGGCGCACCCGTGCCTCCAGCTCTTCACCCGAAATCTCTTCGGATGACGTCCTTGTCGGGTCCTAAAGCCCAGAGTATTCCCACATACCGTGGACTCTTGCATGGAGTGGTTGAATGCGCCGTTTCAGGAAAGTGCAGATAAGATGCATCCCAGTCAACTCTTTGCCAGGTGCAGAGCGAAGAGAAGCAACTCGGGATAAGAGGTCGTTGGCCTCCGCTTCTTCCGTGGGACTCAGGTCATGCCTCCATGTCCTTTTCGATTTCACCTGAGCCTCGAGGGAGAAGCTGGGCACCTCTGTCTCTCCTTCGACTGTGAAGTAAAACCAGCGTTTCCTCCATCCTTGCACTGATTCGCTAAGCTTGATGTCGAAGTAGGGGACATCGTTGCGAGTCTGAATGCCGAATCCTCCGGTCGCCAAGCTATGTCGAGCAACCGTGTGTTTCTTCACGAAGAAAATGCGGCGCCACAATCCCCAATGGGGATGCACGCCGTAGAAAGCACTCGCAAAGTACAATAAAGCAAGCGATGTGGAGGACGCCATTTGGGGTGAGGTCATGCAGTTGCACGCCATAAGAATACAGGAGGCCTCGGACGAACTCATGGAGGGGAAAGGACAGGCCCCGCGTCAAGAAATCCATGAAGACGACGCGCTCGCCGGCGCGAGGAGAAGGAGTTACCTCGTTCCCGGCGCAGCGCACTCTGCTGCTCGCCGTCGCCGGCAAGCGGCCGTCGGCCCTCAGAGCGGAGAGTTGGCGGTCGCTGACGGTGGATGCCTCCCAGTCTCCCTTCATTCTCTTCGGCGGCGCGGTGACGTTGCCGGAGAGATTCTTGCTCTTCTTGCCCATGGCGAAGGAGTGGGGGAGAAAAGCAGATCGATGAATGCGAGGAAGAGGAACGAGAAAAAGGAGAATGGCAGCGGGGGTGAACTGCATTGAGAGATTCTGCCCCTTATCAAGGCTCACGGCTGGCGATCGTGGCCGTCAGACATGCGGTTGCGTTTTCCAGCCCTACATTGAGCCGTCCACGTGTCTGCCAGGGAGTGAACTAACACCCCCCCCCACTACACCGCCGGGCGCGGGAATCGAGGGTGTTGTTCCGCATTTCGTGCCACGAGCAGTCAATGCACCACTGAACCGGCGTGCGAAGCGGCCTTGCTCTGGCAACTGTTGCAGAGTTACGTCAAATCAAGTGCTCAGGGGTGATGTCATCCATGACATCATAAGGTTTCCAGCGAACCGTACTCGCGGTCATTCGACTAAGCCCCAGTTGATCGCATCCTGGGCAAATTATTATCTTCCCAGATTGCCTCCGCGGCAACAGATCTCTGGATGCCGCGTCCATGACGTGAAGGTAAGACCAACGGATCCGTTCCGTTGGCCTGGGACTCGCCTCAGACTGTGAAGTACCCAGTAAATATCCACGCCTACGGTGTGAAGAAAACCCTGACGGACGCGTTGGGTACCCATCACATTGCAAGAGTCGAGATTTTGTAAGACCTCAAGCGGCAAAAATCCGGCTACGCTTACCTTATCCGGGTTCGGTTCCGGGGACCCGAATCTGAAGTAGCTTAGTGTTGTTTTGCCCGAGTGCAGTTAACTGGACCCGATCCGTCGTGCGTTCCAGGCTCGCTAAGCGTCATCCCCACGAATCCACCTGCTCCGATGCTCTTCCGGACTCGGGTTTCAGTCTTGCTTACCTGGTCCAGTGTTCAAGTCTAGGAACCTGGACTCGAAGCAACCTGTCAAGCACAGTTAGCTGGACTCGAACTGTCAAGTTCTTCAGACTCGTTAAAATGATATCTTTGCGAATCTCCTTGTACCGTTGTCATCTCCGGACTCGAGTAATGGCTTCTCAGTTAAAGAATCGTGTGATGGTCGGGTACTCGAATTAGAGTCTCCACCTAATTCTGCGAATCACCTGAAGACTCGGGGGCTACTGACATGGTTATGATCATCGGGTCCCACCTGTCGGGCACCTGGTGGCCATTACTCGAAAGAATTCATTGGCAAGCATATCTGGAGGAAGGCCCAGGCCCAAGTAAAGGGCAGCGCAAGGTCCCTTATTGGGCCAGATTAGGGTTAGGGTTACGTTTTAGACCTTGTAAACCTACCCGGATACGGACACCCGAGACCCAGCCTACTATAAAGGCTGGGAGGAGCCGCCGGGGAAAGGGGACCCTAGATCGCATCGCCACCATAAGCCCTTACGGCGACGTTGTAACAAAAAACAGCAAGAGAATACAGATCGTTTGCCTCACCGGGGATCCGAACCCTGGCGATTTCCTGTGTCCCTTGTTAGCCGCCGGTGTCGCCCACAGTCATGAAGTTCTCCATAAACCCAAGTCCCTCAAGGAGGGGCACAGCCGAGTTGATCCCTCGACAAGGGGCTCTTCTGTAAGTCGGATCTGTACCAGCATAAGGTTGGATATCAAATCTGGATGGCAATCAGTTTCCGACATATAAGTTGATCTGGCATATGGTGTGTCGGTGATCTGTTAGCTTGTTGTTGGGTTAAGCTGCTGTGGCCCTTCATCCGAGGCTGCAGGACCGCGCCAACTTCGGGGACTAATGTCGGGGGACGACCCCCGGATAGGGTCAACATAATGAATTATTTGTTGTTTCGGAGTAGACCCGGAGTTGACCGGGTCCGTGTTGACCGGGTTAAGGTGGACCGACATATCGTGACCCAGGAAGATCAAGGTAGCCGTGCTGGCTTAAACCGACATACACGAACTGACATACCCGGACCGACATACATGAGGTATGTCGGATTGTCTTCTTGTTTCCTTGTATGTGCAGGGGAAGAGCAAACCGAGTCAAGCATATCTGGCGTGGCTATGCCGGGTAACGAAGAGGCACCCTATCTCGGATGACGGTCAAGGCAAGTGTCCCGTCCCTCCAATCACGGAGCAGGGCATGGCGGCATGCCGCAAGTGGATGATGTGATATGTCTCCACCATACTGCTGACCAGGGCGGTACGTGGGAGCAGTGCACAGGCATGGAGGAAGTCCTGTCCAAGGCATAGAAGTGACAGGTTGACGTAAGCGTTGACGCAAGGGATGACGCCGGCCAGGTATGGCCACAGTTGTTAGCAAGTGGGTCAAACACTGTAACCCGGGGCACCGTTATATAAGGTGCCCAAGGCCTTCGTGCAAAGGGACGCTAACTTAGAGTTAGCTAGACACTGCTGGGAGATAGATCAGTTGGAGAGCTTGTACGAGAGAGTGAGAGAGAGGAGGTGAGCCGAGTCATCTTAGGCTTAGCATACAGCTCAAGGAGCCTCCTTGTAACCCGGTTGCTCTCATATATACACTCAGACAAGCAGGAGTAGGGGCTTTACCTCCTCACGAGGGACCTGAACCTGGGTAAACCGTGTGTGTTCGTGTGTGTTTGTGTGTATAATTCTACACATAATCCCTCCCCGGTGCCAACAGCGTCCATTCGGCCCCAACATAAGCCATCCTATGGCATCTGTCCGTGCACCACCACGACAACAGCTAGGCAATTGACAAGATCATAACACAAACCCAATTTAGATATGACAAAAAGGACATGATAATATTTATGGAGGCATCACGACAAGGAACAAAGACCGTTGAATCCAACTGCATCTTTGTCTAAAAAGTCCACCGTGGGATCACTATCCAGCCTGTCACCCAACGGTATTAAGTTGCAAGCAACAGACAATTGCATTAAGTAAAGTGCACGAAGTAAGCAATACTAATATCAAAAGAGAAATTAACACTGCTGTTTTACCCTTAGTAGCAACAGCACACCCTCGCCCTTAGACGTTCTGTCACTCATGCCCAGGAACAAAAGGGGGCATGAACCCAGTATCTAGCATAAATACCCTCTCTTGGAGATACACATAATCACATGGCGAAAGTAACTACGCACATCGGAGAGCATGCAAGAACATAAATTACTCATATAAGAATCATGCACAATCTGAACATAACTTCATAATCCATCGGATCCCAGCAAACACATCACATAGCATTACAATAATCGATCTTGATCATGTTAGGCAACTCACAAGATCATAAGACATGAAGCATAAGAGAGAGAGACTACCAACTAGCTACTGCCATGGACCCATAGTCCAAGGTGAGACTACTCACAAATCATCCCGGAGGAAGGCATGACGATGAAGAGCCCTCCGGGATCGATCTCCCCTCCGGCAGAGTGCCGGGATCAGCTTCAGATTGGACCCCGAACTAGGGTTTTTGGTGACGGCGCGTCGGGGTCGAGTTTCTGGAAAATAATGGCCGCCCCAACATTTTTAGGGTAAATAGCAATTTATAGGCGTCGGAGGGCGTCGAGGCGAGGTCCCAGGGGCAGGGGCGGGCCCCACCCGCGGGTCCACCTTGACCCACGGCAGGGGGGCGCCTCTGCCCTGTGGGCCTCCCCTCCAGCTCTCCTTTGGTCTGGTACTTCGTCGTGGCAAATAAAAATTCCCCGTAAATTTCCAGCGCGATCCGAGAATATTTCCAAAAGTAGATTGTTGAAACAAAAAGACAGCAAAAACAGGGAACTGGCACTGGGCATCTTGTCAATAGGTTAGTCCGACAAAATGCATAAAAATGATATAATTGACAGTAAAAACATGTGACAATATCACAAAACTAGCATGGATCACTCAAAAATTATAGATACGTTTAAGACGTATCAGCTGGTAACCTGGCCCGCGGCGGTGCATCCTGGTTGTGCGAGTGGCGAGTGGACGGAGAGGGAGAGGGAGAGGAGCAGTGCGGTGGTGGTGTGTGTGAGGAGAGGTCCCGTGGTGGCCTTTTTAAAGCCGATGCAAGGAGCGTAGCGACCGTCGCCATTAATGCCAAGACGACATGCATTCCGCCACGTGGCCTCTGCGGCGCTGCTACGAGGCGACGGTTCACTGCGCCGCCCAACTAGCCACTGAAACGATGTGCCGCCTGACGGCCCGTGCAGCGATGCGACGACTCGCCACTGAAACGACGAGGCGCCTGCATGGTCATGCATGCAACGGGCGGCTGCGTGGAGGCGAGCACACAGGAAGGACACGAAGTCAGACGCGCGTATGCTTGTTCCATGCACCGCGTCATTCTAGGTCGTCGGATCTCATTGAACGGCTTAGATCGAACCAGTGGGCCGATCCAAACCCCATCTATCTAGCCAATCAGCGCATCACATGCCCACGAGCCAATCAAATTGCAGAACGAGCGCACACGCGGATCGGCGCGTCACCTGCGCACACGTGGATCGGCGTGTCTGATCCCAACTGTTCACTCACCAGCGATCAACGGTTCGGAAGCGGGAGGGGTTTCGGATGGGGTTTCCGGGGTTTAGGGTTAGGGATTTCGGGGTTTTCGGGGTTTAGGGTTAGTGTTTCAGTGAGCTAGGGTTGAGCATAACTAATTAAAAAAAATCAAAAAATATAAAACTTTCGCACATTGTCGTATTATGCAGCTAAGTTGCTATAAAAATAAAAAACTTGGATTTTGAGTCGGTCAACGTTTTTTTAAGGTTTGACCAAACATTAAAATGAGCACAAATAATTGAAAAAAAATCGTAAAAATGTGAAACCAGCGCACATTGTCGTATTATGTGACATAGTTACGATATAAAATAATAAACTTGGTCTATGTGTATTTTGATGAGAAAACCTTCACACAAATGACTTACCACGATCGATGTCGCACAGAGTTCAACTCAAAGTGAAGAGAAGTGGTTTTGGATTTGGAACATGAAATTTTCTAAAACCTCACGAAAGCTTCATTTTGGAGTGACTAAGAAGGATCCTGGCTTAGTTTTTCATTTTCATGTTTCAAACTTGTTTAAATGTTGGTCAAACTTAGGTTTGACAAAATTTGAAATGAGCATAAAAAATAAAAAAATAAAAAAATGAAAATACAATGCAATAGTCTTATAATATCATATACTAACGATTCAAGTTGATAAACAAGGTCTACATACATTCAGATGAAAATTAATGGATCTTGGCTCATATCGCCCAAACTCAAACTCCGTCGCATTGAAATGAGCATAAAAAATAAAAAAAATAAAAAAATGAAAACCAACGCACATAGTCTTATGATGTCATATACTGACGATTCAAGTTGATAAAGAAGGTCTACATACATTCAGACGAAAATTAATGCATCTTGGCATCTCAAACTCCGTCGCATTCAAATGACATAAAAATTCAAAAAAATAAAAAAATGGAAAACCACCTCACATAGTCTATATATATGGAATAGATGTGTAGGTAAGTTATTTGGCTAATTTAGACAAGGTCGAAAAAAACCATGCTTAGAAATGAGGCCATTTACCCTACCTTTGGAGCTCTTTTTTAGAACATTTTTCATGAATGTGAGTTTACTTCGCAAAAGGGCTCGGATTGATGGCCAAGTTAGAACAAGCAAGTTCACCATAGTTTGGAAAGAATTGCAACATCCAAATAGCATGTCAATTTTTAAGTTTGGATCACATTTGAAGTTTGGTTCACATATTTCAATCACTCACCCATTTGGCCCTCATTTTGACACGACTTGCTCAAAACATGTACCATCATCATCCAAACACCATTAAAACAGAGTTGTACCATAGGTCCAACATCACTCAACATAATACAACATCATTCATAATGTTTCATAAATTCTACTTGGTTCCAACTCAATCTACAAAGCGTGTTGGGGCTTCTTTTTGATCCATGTGCTACTTGCCACCACTGTGCTCCTTGTGCTTCTTGCCACCATTGTGATCCTTGTGACCCTTGTGCTCATTGCTTCTTCTCTTCTCCTTTTGGCAGTCTTCTTCAAAACTACCACAGAGCTGTACAAAACATAAAGGGCAGTGAGATAATGTCAAGTGATAAATGTACTAGTATTGGCAAGATTGACATACCTAGCAGAACTCACAACCACAGAATGTTGTGAACCATCATTTGGAGCCTCATCTGGAGCATCATTTGGAGTCTCATGATCAAAATCATTTGGAGCCTCATGATCAAAATCATTAGGAGCATCATTTGGAGCCACATGGTCATCATCATTTGGAGCCTCATGATCAAAATCATTTGGAGCCACATGGTCATCATCATTTGGATCATCATTTTCAGATGGGTCCTTTTCAGATTCTGTTCCAACCGGCTGCTGATCATCATCATTTTCATCGAAACACTCTCCGAACGCTGGATCTACTGCGTTATCACAATACCTACCGAAATGACCAGACCCACCACACCTTGTGCACTTGCGCTTCCTCGCTCCAAGTACAGCTCCTTCGCTGCGAGTTCTGTATCGACTCTTCCTCGGTCTACCTGCTGCTCTCTTCAGAACTGGAGCACAAAGCTTGAATCCAGGGTCCACTACATCCCATTGATGTTTTCCCTCCAAAGCAGGTAAAGCAAGTGCATATGTGTCTTTGAACCTTGCAACAGAGTAGTACTCATGCACATATTGCTGTATGTTCCCTGCTGGACCTGACAGAGTGGTGATGAAAAACAATGCATGAATGCATGGCAACCCAGTTATCTGCCATTGCCTACAACTGCAAGTTCTAGATTCTAAATCCACTGGATATTTCCATTCCCTCTTCTCTTTATCCAAAAATGATACCTCTGCTTTGGTAGCCGAGCAAAGTTTCATTTCCATGTCCAAGTCTTGAGTTTTTTTGCTTCAATTCATTCAACACGGCAGGGATCACAATGTGGCCCATGAATTTTTCCTTGGCTATTCCTGCACGAAAATGAAACTTCTGCATGTATTCTATTCTTATCTTGTCAAGCAAATCCACCATATAAAGACCCTTTAGTTTTCGGATCATTGAGTTGAAAGACTCTGCAAGATTGTTGTGCACATAGTCAACTTTGCTTAGTTCACTGAATTGGCTTCTGGCCCATAACTTGGAGTGGTGTGTTTCCAAGTATTCCTGCACTTTGTCATTCTTGTATAACTGCCTCATGTGATAGTTGTGCTTCTTAACACTGCAAGTCAAAGATGCTGGCCATAAATTGTCGCTATACAACTTTCCTTTGAATTTCTTCGCAAAATTTGCAGCAAGGTGACGCATGCATTCCCTATGCTCTACTCCAGGGAACACATTGTCCACGGCCACTTCTAAACCCTTGCAGGCATCAATATGAATTACCAACCCATTGGGATGTCCAATAGCCCGGTGCAGATTCTGGAAAAACCAAGTCCAGCTCTCCTCAGACTCTGTCTCCAGCACACCATATGAAACTGGAAATACGAAACTGTGTGCATCAACTGCACAAGCTGCCACTAACTGTCCTTTAAACCTCCCTGTCAGAAAAGTAGCATCAACAGCCAAAATACAGCCTGCAACCAACCAAAAAACCCCGGCAACATGCCTCAAAGCTGACAAAAACCCTCCTAAAGCATTCCTTGGTCCTTCTCACTCCCTTCAATGTGTACTCCACCGTGTGGTGGTCAATTTCTACAATACTACCTGGGATGGTCCTCTCCACTTCAGCTTTGAATGCATACAACAATTCAAACTTTCCTGCCAGTTACCATAAATAGAATCCATAGCATGATTTTTACCATTGAACACCCTCATGTATGGTAAATCTATCTTGAACTTCTCTTTGATGTTCTTCATCAATTGCTTTGTACCTATTTGATTGTCTTCGGTCACCCACTTCTTTACTTCTTCAGCCACCCATCTTAACTTGGCTCTAGTGATTATTTCCTTCCTAAGTGTTGATTCCTGGCATGTGTGCCTAAACAGGTTCACTTTGACCAGAATATTTGTGCTATTTCGCATTTTAGATGCGTGCATCCTCCATGTACAATTATCAGCCGGATAGTGCACTCCGTAACGAATTTTATCGCTCTTGACAACTTCGAACGTATGTTCTGCCTTGATGCAGTACGTCACAAGTGCATTTCTACACTCGCTCATTGATGAAAAAATGGAACCTTCTTCCGTCTGAGGGTTCTCACGGTCCCATTCAACAGCTGGAACGTCTTCATCCTCGTCCTCACCCATAGCTGCATTGTCTTCGTCTACACCCACCGCGTCAGCCTCATCTTGGTTTTCAGCCCGAGATGCACGTCGTAAATTCTGAACAACATCAGAATATAGCCTCTCTTCTTCATCCCCACAATTGGAGTCATCAGGCTCCACTTCAACAGGGACCCTTCTACTGCTGCCCACGCTTGTTGAGCCAGAACGTCCTCGTGCACTACCTGAACTTTTCTGGCTGGAGCTGCGATCACGACGACATGGTGCTGCCCGGAATGGTCCAACTGCCAGCACAACCACATCATTTTGCAGTCTCACATGAAATTTCTCTCTCCTTATGCTTAGCAAATATGGTAGCAAGCTCTTCATCATTTGTAACTTTCACCCATTTATTTCCCCCCATCGTATTATTTGAATTCCACTTCATCATGCAAACCCCAAGGATATGGGCTGCAAATTACCTCCCCAAATTGTCTAAAACTCCAATTGCAATCCATTGGCAAAGGATAATCGAAACCTCCCATGAATTTCTTCTTATTCTGTGCATCCACGAGGTACCAGTCCCTTCTAATATTCACCAAGAAAGCAAACCGCAATTCCATCCTAACCCACGAAAAGCAGAGAAAAATTCAGCACACCAATAGCAAAATCAACTAAAACCAATGGCGTCTCATGTCTAATCGAATGTTCAAATGCACAAGCGAGCTCAAACTTACCACTCAGGAACCCAGTCGTGGATGCGGTGGGTCTCCGGCCCGACATTTTCCTCGCCAGCTACTCTGGGGTTGCTGCCGCTCGCCATTTCACCCTGGAGTTAACCCTCTTACTTCCTCTGCCTCGCCAGCCCCAGCGCTCCCGCCGGGCACACGGAGGGAGCCCCCGCCGCGGGTTGAGCAGGTGGCGGGCGCAGTGGCAGCACGAGCGGGACAAGCTGGTGGCGGTGGAGCACGTTGCGGTGGAGGTGGTGGCGGCGGAGGTGGTGGCGGCGGCGCAGGTGGTGGCGGCGGAGGTGGTGGCGGCACAGGTGGTGGCCGTTCGGGAGAAGGGGTGGTGCACGGACAGATTGGGGGGTAGGGTTTAGGTCGTTATTTTTGGCGCCGATGCGCGGTCCCACCTGTAATATGAGGACCCACTTCACTAACGCCTACAGACGGAATCCTCTTCAGACTGGCCGTTTGGCCTCGCCATAGCAGCTGCGACTGAAGTAGTGGCAAAACTGAGCACCATTTGGAACTAGTGGCAAAACTGAGTCGTACTAAGCCTCTAAGGGCAATCTATTAAATGACCCATTGTTTATATGAGGGTGCGGGATAGGTGGGTCGACGGAGTACTTAAATGGAACCCCATGGTACTCCCCCTTCCCACCATCAATTTTAGAATGGGATTCTTTAGATGCTTCACCCTCCTCAACTTGAGTAGCGGAAGCGTTAACCTCAAGAGAGGGAGGTGCGGGGGCTTTATTAGCATTTAAGAGTTGTGCCATCATTGAGCGCAACTCTTCCATTTGAGCACCCATGGATGCCTCCAGTTTCTTGAATTCATCCATGGAGACTCCGCTAGTAGAGGCCTCCACCTCTCCACTCTCGGGTGCCATACTCTCTTAGGTGGTGAAGCCTAATTAATGAGCCAAGGGTCTGATACCAATTGAAAGGATCGTATGGGCACCTAGAGGGGGGTGAATAGGTGCTACACCAAATTTTAATTCTTTTTCGATTTTAGGCTTGACACGAAGGTAAATTTTCTAGATATGCAACTACGGTGAAATTATCTATATGACAAGCAAGCAACTACGACTAGGCAAGAAAACATAATACAAGTAAAGACAACTAAGGGATAGAGATAACCGAAAGTAGAAGCACGCGGAGACAAGGATGTATTCCCGAGTTCCTCCTTATTAAGGGAGTACGTCTCGTTGGAGGGGTGTGAGCTCGCCACAAGAGGCCTACTCAAGATGCCACAAAGGCCTCACCCTATTCTCTGATGAACCGCACCCAAGGGTTTGGATCACCTTCCACTATCGGAATCCTTCGAGGTGGAATCCGGAGCCTTTACAACGTTCTTGGGGCACACACCCACAACTTAATTGGGAGCTCCAAAATCAACCAATCTATCACAATTACAACAAGTACTAAGCAAGAGAATCTAGGGTAACACAATGCTAACCCTAGAAAGTAAATCCCTCAAGTGAATGAGGGGGAAATGAAGAACGGCTTGGTGAAGATGTAGATCGGGGCCTTCTCCTTCAATCCTCCAAAAATAAACGAGTTTGGGTGGAGGGATTGGGATTTCTCTTCGATTTGAGATTTTGCTTTTAATGAAGGGGAGAGAGTTGCAAGAGCTGAGTGAACCAAGGTAGGGGGAGGGATATTTATACCCCTCTAGGAATTCTGGCCGTTGGAGAAGCGAGGGGCCGGAAATTCCGGTGTTATGTACCGGAACTTCCGGTGCGTACACCGGAACTTCCGGTGGGCCGGATATCTCCGGGGAGAATCTCCGCCCAAAACCTCCGGGACCCCTCCCGAGAGGAAAACCCAAAAGGACTTAGCCAAAAATCCACCGGAAAACTTCCAGGGCCGGAACTTCCAGCCTGGTGGCCGGAACTTCCGGGGAGAAGTTCTGGGACCCCTCCAGAGAGGAATCCCAAAATGACTTAGTCGATTTCCCAGTTTGCCGAAACTTCCGCCCACCGGAACTTCCGGCCCAAGGGTCGGAACTTCTAGTCCTGCAAAGGCAGAAAACCACTCCAAAGCGATTCTCTTCTCCATCTTCGATCTTTTCACCTTCTGGGCCTAACCAGCTAAGAAACCTGACATGACACTTTAACAAACATGATTAGCCCACAAAATGTGTTGTCATTATATCACCAAAACTAATAGATGTTCTTTCACCCTGCCCGCGAGGTGTTCGGCGTTTTTCCTGAGATGGACTTCGACGACGAGGAGATGCTCGCCGCTCTGATGGAAGAGGAAGCCGACGCCGCCGCGGCCGACAACGAAGAGCAGTTGCTGATGCTCGCCTGTCTGGCCGGTTTGTACGCCGCCGATGCACCAAGTCGCCAAAAGAGCAAGCAGAGGCAGCGTGCGGAGGGCTATTGCATGATGTACGCCGACTACTTCGCCGACGATCCATTGCACGGCGAGAAGACATTTTGACGCCGTTTCAGGATGAACCGGAACCTCTTCCTCAGGATTGTCCATGGCGTCTGAGAGTTCGACAGCTACTTCATTTGCAAGAAGGATTGCACCGACACGGTTGGATTTTCCTCTATCCAGAAGTGCACGGTCGCTTTGAGACTTCTTGCATACGGAGCTCCAGCTGATTTGCAGGATGACTATCTGCACATGGCCGAGTCCACCGTCCTTGAGTGTTTCTACAAGTTCTGCAGAGCCGTAGTGGTAGTGTTTGGACCAGAATACTTGCGAACACCCACTGCGGAAGACACTGCTCGGATCCTAGGCGAGAATGAAGCAAGAGGATTTCCTGGAATGCTAGGAAGCATCGACTGCATGCATTGGCAATGGAAAAACTATCCATTTGCTTGGCAGGGGATGTACAAAGGGCACAAAGTAGGTTGTTGTGTCGTACTTGAGGCAGTGGCTTCGCAGGATACCTGGATTTGGCATTCCTTCTTTGGAATGCCAGGATCTAACAACGACATCAATGTCCTGCAGTGCTCCAATGTCTTCGCCAAGCTTGTTGAAGGTAATGCTCCCCCGGTGAACTTCGAGATCAACGGGCACCATTACAACAAGGGATACTACCTGGCAGATGGAATCTATCCAAAATGGTCCACATTTGTGAAGACTATCTCAAACCCTGTGCCGAAGACGGCTCAAGCTTGGTATGCCAAGTGCCAGGAGGCTTGCAGGGAGGATGTCGAGCGGGCATTTGGTGGGCTCCAAGCTCGATTTGCTGTTGTCCGGTACCCCGCTATGACCTGGTCGAAAGATCAGATGTGGGAGGTGATAAATTGTTGTGTGATCTTGCACAACATGATCATTGAGAGCGAGCGGGAGAACCCAGTGGAAGACAACGAGAAGAAGGTGCCATACTTCAGATAGGGTCCTCTCGTGGGCAAGGATCCGGAGGAGAGCCGGCGTCTACCTGTACCGGCATCATGGACTGCCTTCCTTGCTACGCGTCAGGAGATCCGAGACCCACTAGTTCATCAGAAATTGCAGAAAGATCTGATGGAGCACCTGTGGAGGCGCAAAGGCGAGGTCTAGGTTTATGTAATTTGTCTTGAAAAACTATTTGTATTAATTTTTATGTCGATTATTTGATAAAAATGAATTTGCTTGAAAAATAATGAATTTGCTATAAAAATGATGTTCTATGACTTATTTTTCGACCAAAAGTCGCCAAAAAAACGCCGGCTTGGGGGGCGAACTGGGCGCGATTGGGAATCGGCGCGTCCCCAGGCCGAAATTTTCCGCCGGAGGCCCCCCGAGTGGCCCAAAAAAACACCGGCAAGTCTGCCTGGGGGGGCCAACGGCTGGAGTTGCTCTAAGCCAAACATGTGCCTTGGAGCATCTCCGTCCTCGATAATTCATCTGCCCGACACTCCGACATACATAAAAATTGTCCGCTATCGAGGATGTCACACACATGTCCACTGCTATGTGGATGGTTGCCCCCCCCCCCCCCCCCCCCGATGCCTTCATATCGAACTTCATGTCCTTAATGTATTTCTCCTCAGAGATGAAGATTCCATCGTTAAGTTAGCGGATCTGTAGTCTTAGGAAGAACTTTAGTTCGCCCAATATTAAATTCTACAGCCATTAGTTCACCAAACTCTTTGCTAAAAGTGGGGTTAGTAGATCCAAAAATAATATCATCCACATAAATTGACATACAAAGAGATCACTGTCCTTAGACTCGGTGAATAGAGTGGAATCGACCTTGTTGCGATAGAAGTCTCTTTCTTCAGAAGAAATTTCTTGATGCAATCATACTATGCTCAAGGATATTGTTTGAGACCGTACAAAGCCTTGCCAAGTTTGTATATATGATCTGAAAAGTGAGGATCCTCAAAACCTAGAGATTTCTTCACAAAAAACAAGCTCATCAATAGTTCCATTGAGGGACACACTATTGGAGTCCATTTGATATAAAAAGATATCGTGATGATTAGCATAGGCAAGTAGAATGAGAATGGCTTCGAGTCTGGCCATGTGGCATATGCTTCACCACAGTCGATCCCCTCATCTGTGTGTAGCCTTGAGCTACTAGCCTGGTCGTGTTGCAGACAACTTGTCTGCCATCCTGCTTGTTTCTAAATACCTTGCAATGAGTGTCCGTATCTTGTTGCGCTCGAAGTTGTCCTTTTGCGCAACATGCAACTTGTCCGTTTTGTGATCAGCATGAGGAAGCTCTAAACCACGTCTTGTTGGGTTGTCCTTAGCTAGAGTTATGGGGCAGAGAGTCTTGGGTTTCATGAGATGACCAGAATGGGTTCCTTGTCCTCTCGATGGTCTAGTCTAGTGGTTGACTCGCTGACACTCAATCCTGCCTAGTCTCTTGTGAATCGATCCTGCCTAATTTTTTGTGAGTTGTAAGGTGTTGTGTTGCCACAAGTTTGGCGGACAACGTTGCAACTAGCTTCTATGCCATTCTCCAAGAAATATGACAAATCTTCACCCTTTATTTCACTATTTGGTCATCTCTCACGGCATATGTCACCGACATGTGGTGGTCAAAATGAAAAATGATAAAATATAAGTAAAATGCGAAAAATGATAAATTCAGTATTCTCTTTTAATCGATGCTAGGGGCGCTATACAAGTATTCTAGAAAAAAATCTTTGTCGTCAGGCCTGGTAACACACGTCGCACACTCGGGACATGTACAATGATCGTATCTTAGCAATGACACTATAATAATTTATGAGTTGGAAAAGAGAAACAAAAAAAAGATGTTTGACTTCTCTTATCTAAGAGCCGATCTCTCTGGAATTCAATTTGTTTTTTGAGGTTAGAGAACTTGGTTACAGGATAGTGCCATTGTACAGATCGTTCGTAACAAGAACTCTGATAGCGTCAGGAAGCTCGTTCCTCATGATACGGTCTCCATCAGAATGAGCCAGCTTCGCAATCCCTGCTAGCAGAGAGGATCGAACATTCTTGGAAGTTGTTCAACAGGCTCTTGGCTTCATCGTAGACGAAGCAAAGGGAGGACCTGTATGTATCTTTTGATCGAAGAGCTGCAGCAGCATCAGCACAGTCAGTCTCCAGGGTGATCTTGGCATGGCCTTCGTCAGACGCCAATTTGAGACCCAAAAGGAGTGCTTTAGCTTCAGCCTCTTCAGCATGGAGACAGTTTTTGAGAGCGGAGTGAGCCGCCAGGCTGACAGATCCGTGTTCGTCTCTGAGCACAGCTCTAGCGCCCCCGGAAAGACTCGAGGCACGAAAGGAACCGTCAGTGTTGACTTTGGTCCAGCCGTGAGGTGGTGGTGCCCAAGTATGTCCAGAATCAGGTTGCGGTTGATCCGCTGCATGCAGGCCAGCATCCACAGCTTTCTGCTTGCGGTCCTCGACAGGGGCAGGGGACAGGGAGGAGATGGTCTGCAAAGACAGCAAGAAGCTGACAGAATCCGCGATCGTGGCAGTACCATTTTGGTGTATGATATCATTTCTGAGGTGCCAAGATCTCCAGAGCAGCAGCAGGATCCTAGCCCGAGACGGCTTGTCATACTTGGACAGGAGAAGGAGCAACCAGTCAGGGCCTGTGTAGCGGAAGTGGGATTCGGCAGGGAGGTGCCAGTGAGAGCGCATGGCATGCCGGAGCGCCGCAGCTCTTGTGCAAACTACGGTGGCATGGAAGGCATCCTCAGTGCCTTTACCGCAGATCTGGCAGCGGTCGGTGAGCTCTAATGTCCTCCTCCATTTGTTCTTCTGCGCGGCCAGGTTGTCCGAAGCCACCCTCCAAGCAAAGATACGAACTTTTGGTGGGACGTCAGCCTGCCAGATAGAGTTCCACAGTGACCTCTCACCATTTGTGGCGCAGCTCGATCCCTCTTCTCCATGGTTGTAGTGCTTCAGCTTGTAGGCGAGCCTGTAGGCGCTCTTGATAGAGAAGCATCCATTTCTCTCGTAGTGCCAGGCCCAGCGGTCATCAGTTTGAGGGCTGGGGATTGGATTTCGAAGCACAGCTTCAACATCCGCTTCATGGAGAAGCTCATGCAGGAGGTTACGGTTCCACTCATTGGTTTCAGAATTGATTAGCTGATTGACCCATCTCCGTCTCGAGTTTTTCTTCAGTGCAATGATCTTAAGGTCATCCCCTCTTGGGATCCAATTGTCTCTAGTTATATGGGTTTTCCTACCATCACCAATGCGACTGATCATGCCGATCTTAAGCAGTTCGAGACCGAACTCGATGCCTTTCCAGGTAGGGGAGGGATCATATGCGAACACCTTGTCCAGCAGGGATCCTTTAGGGAAATATCTGGCTTTCAAGACCTTTGCGCACAGGCTGTCATGCTTCTGGATTAGGCGCCAAGCTTGCCTGGCGAGAAGAGCCTAGTTGAACAGGGCCATGTCACGGATGCCAAGTCCACCCATACCTTTGGGCTTGGTGAGATTATCCCAAGCAGACCAGTGGACCTTCCTCTTGTTCTCGTCGTCTCCCCACCAGAAATCCCGCACGGCTTTCTCATACTGATCGCAGAAGCCCACTGACATCTTAAACACGCCCATGGCGTAGCCGGGAGGGCCTGAGATCTCTCTGGAATTCAAGATAAACCTTTTCACCATTGTACGAGATTTTTTTTTACTCACATGTTTTCTTACTTAACTTTAACAAACCCATAATTTTAAGAGAATGTGAACAATAATACTAGAGATAATTTAAGAGATGATGTATTATATGCTATGTTTTCGATCTAGCAGAACAAATAGGAAAAGACCGTTTTATCAGCCAGTCCACATGGTGAATTTGACCGAAAATAACCATAAACGGAAAGTATTTCACAAAATAAACGTTGGCTCAAACTATTTCAGGAAATAACCCTTTTGTGTAGCGCCTCACGATCAGGCGCTATACTATGCGGTGTAGCGCCTCCGTGGGAGGCGCTACACATCCTGCCAGCGTGGCGCCGGGGGCCCCACCCGTGGTAGTGTAGCGCCTTTGTGTAAGGCGCTATGATGCAGTGGCATAGCGCCTTGATGTAAGGCGCTATGCCCTGTGACCTAAATCCCGCGTCCGTTTCTCCCGAGCCATACATTGCCCATTCCATTCCATCCGAGACGCTTGGGCAGGGACGAAGTGGCGGCGGCGGCGGCGGTGTTCCATCCCCTCCTCTAATCCCCCACTGAATCCTCTCCGATTTGAAAGAAAAGTGAGGGGATTTTCTCCCCAAATATTTCCCCGAGGTATTCTTCTCCGATCCCCTCCATTTGTCTATGATTTGTCCTTGGATTTGTAGTTTGTTTTTATGGATGGTAGCCTAGATTGATATGTGTTAGTGCTCTCCGATTTGTAGATGCTATCCTAGATTGATATGTGTTAGTGATCTCCGATTTGTAGTGTGTTAGTGCTCTCCGATTTGTAGATACTATCCCCAAATAGATTGATATATTGACTCAAGCTTAGATCCAAATGCAATGGCTATTTCATTTTGATTTAATTGTGCAAATAATGGGATGTTTGTAATATCATTACCATTAGGATAGGTATACTATTTATTTGTAAAATAGTTATAGGTCACTTATTTGTCAATGTTAGAAAATTGATTATGCATGTTTAAAAATGTATAGGTTAGTTAAATGTCCTCCTCCGAGCCTAGTGATAGGCCTCCTTGTGCTGATCAAGAATGGAGGCCACGAAAAGCGAACCGTAGCAATTTGTGGTTGGAAGGTAAAGACAAAGGGGTGAAAACTCCTACTTGTTGGTGCAATGATCCATGTATTGTGAAAGTGTGCACGGAGAATTCCGACACCAGAGGAAGAAGGTTCTTCATGTGTCCCAACTACACCCGTTCTCCTGAACGTCCAAGAAATGCATATGATCGCCCACCGGTACGTTAATCACCAATTATCATGTCGCATTTGCATTTCATCTCCAAAGACTAATGTATGCTTTTTTTTTTGTAGTCTCCCCCTCCTCTTTGTGAGTACTACACTTGGATAGATCTCGAGCAGCCCCAAAGTACCTTGGCTCTTATGGAAATTGAGCGTAGGCAGATTAGGGCTAGGTGGCTCGAGATGGAGCGTCAAGAGAAGATGGAAGAAGAGCGCAAACGTCGTGAAGAGATTCAACGCAAGAGGGAGGAGGAGAGGAAGCGCCGTGCCAAGGAGGCTCGTGAAGCGGAGAGGACAAGGAAGCGAGAGAGGGCGGAGGAAGCACGGGCTCAAGACATCCAGCGTGATAAGAAGGGAAAATGGCCCCGTGTTTTAGACATATAGTCGTATTTCGGGAAAATGGCCCCGTGTCTTAGACATATAGTCGTAATTTGTCCGTAGAGAACTTGTCGTATTTCGGGAACTATTTGTGGTTGTTGGCAACTTGTTTATGTATGAAGTGAACTATTTGTGTTTGTTGGCACCTTGTTTATGTATTTCGGGAACTCCATTGTTCTATTTGTGCTGTGTATTCGAAAAATTAGATGAATTGTTGTTGCTAAACTCATATGTCAATCATATTCCATAGTGTAGCGCCTTAGAAACGGGCGCTACACATGCATAGCGCCTAACAGATCTCTCAACCCCGGGGGCCTAGAGTTTCTTAATAGGCACATTCAGCTAAGGAACAAGTGGGCAAGAGCTTATGATGAAGATGGCCGGAGGTACGGTCAAATGACAAGCAACATGGCGGAGTGCTTCAACAACGTGCTGAAGGGTGTGCGTGCATTGCCCGTGACCGCAATAGTTCAATACACGTTCACCAAGTTGAATGAGTACTTTTTGAACTACTCACTTGAAACGGATAAGCACATGGAGAAGTTGAAATATCCGCCTAAGGTTGATGAGTTCGTCGAGTTCGAATCAAGGAAGGCGGACTCCCAAGTTGCCACAATTTATGATAATGAGGAGATGATTTACCAAGTGAACGAGCCCGGAGGAACCACGGCCGATGGTGTCCAACATGGAGGACGGGCGTTTAAGGTCTCGCTCAAGAATTGTGATTGCACGTGCGGGAGACCAATGTTGCTCCATCTCGCATGCTCACACTTGCTAACGGCGGCTCGTACTCGACATGTCGATGTCAATCACCCGCTAACCGTGAGAGAGTCCGAGTTCTCTATCTTGACAACCAAGAGGACATGGGCACCTAGATTTCACCCATACTTTGACCAATCACAATGGCCGGAGTATCATGGAATTCAACTTTGGCCCCATGAGGATTGGAAGGTGATGAAACGGGGAAGACGCAAGACAAAGCGTTTTAGAGGCGACATGGACGGTTGGGGTCGTGGTGGGCGAGAATGTCGCAACGAGCATTTCCAAGAACCTCCTGAACGAGCCCGTTGTGGCAAATGCAACTCTATCGGGCACAACGCAAGAAAATGCACCCAAAGGAAGAGAGCAAAGCGTAGTGAACCAAGCTCAAGCCAACCAAGTCAACGTGGTGGTGCTAGCCAACATAGTGCTCCTAGCCAAGGAGTTGGTGCTAGCCAACATAGTGGTCCTAGCCAAGGAGTTGGTGCTAGCCAACAAAATGGTCCCAACCAACAATATGGTCCTAGCCACCAAGTTGATAATAGCCAACAAGCTCCTACGCAACAAAGAAGAAGCCAACAAAGAGTGAGCCAACAAACTCCTAGACAACAAAGAGGGAGAAGACTTGGGCTCACAAGAGGCCGTGTTGGTGGTGGTAGAGGCCGCGGTGGTGGTAGAACGGAGAGTATGATAGGATACCTTAGTGGACCCTTTCCGTATGTATCTCCATTTTAGTTTTACTAATAAATGTTTATTGTTATTTATGCATCACATGTTACTTACTAATAAATTGTTTCCAAATTTTTTAGGTATGGCGGCGTCTCAACCGAACAAGGCAACAATCAATTGGGTGGACTCGGACGAGGAAGGTGAGAGGCCGGGTTGGTTGGAGGTGGGTTTGAGGAAGGTGAAAGAGCAAGATGCGGCCGAACGGGAGAGAAAGAAGAAAGAGGAGGAACAAAAGAAGAGTGAGGAGAAAGAACAACTGAGCAAAGAGTACTACGCGTATCAACGCCGTCAGGAGAGAAAGATCAAAGAAGCAGCCGAGAAACGTCAAAGGGATTTTGAAGCATCATGGACCAAGAATTGGGAAATGGTGAGGGCAAAGAAGGAGAGGGAAGCAAAGATATTTCAGGAGAGGGTGCTTCGTGAGGCTCGTCTCGCAAGAGAAGCGGCCGAGGAGGAGGAGTTCACTTCCAAGAGGAAGGACAAGGGAAAGGGACCGGCCTCGACGCAGTAGACCTATGTGGTGCTCATCATCTTATTCACCTTTGTCGAACCTTGTTCTCGACTAAACCTTGTAGTAGTCAATGTTGTGAACCTAGTTGTCCATTGAACCTTGTTTACTTTTGTGAACCTAGTTGTCCATTGAACCTTATTTACTTTTGTGAACCTTATTTCTGTGATTGTGTCGAACTTCATTTCTGTCTAACTATTCCTGTGTGGTTGAAACTTATATTTGAGTATTCCTTGTTGAGAAAGCTCTCTGAGAGCAAATAATCTTCACAGAATAGCGCCTCCGGCCAAGGCGCTATACATGTGTAGCGCCCCAGCCAAAGGCGCTATGGTGTGTGAAATGAGGTGCTCCAGAGAGCTCCCGAGAGCTGTCCCAGCGAGGCATCGTCGAAAACGACTAAGTTATGGTGTAGCGCCTCCGGCCAAGGCGCTACACCATGACTTAGTCGTTTTCGACGATGCCTCGCTGGGACAGCTCTCGGGAGCTCTCTGGAGCACATCATTTTGCACACCATAGCGCCTTTGTCTGGGGCGCTACACATGTATAGCGCCTTGGCCGGAGGCGCTACACCATGACTTAGTCGTTTTCGACGATGCCTCGCTGGGACAGCTCTCGGGAGCCCTCTGGAACACATCATTTTGCACAGCATAGCGCCTTTGTCTGGGGCGCTACACATGTATAGCGCCTTGGCCGGAGGCGCTACACCATGACTTAGTCGTTTTCGACGATGCCTCGCTGGGACAGCTCTCGGGAGCCCTCTGGAGCACATCATTTTGCACACCATAGCGCCTTTGTCTGGGGCGCTACACATGTATAGCGCCTTGGCCGGAGGCGCTATGCTGTTACTGGAATTCAAACAGAAATGGCAAATTCAAACAGGAATTCAAACAGAAATCACACACAGATTCATAACTTCAGAAATCAAACACAGACATAAAACACAGATTCACTAGTTCACATACGACAATTGTCCCGTCAAATAGAAATGGCAAGTTCGACACGACAAGTTCGACACGACAGAGAAGTGCGATAATATTACAACTACGATACGAAACAACATGGCATCTCCTACTTCCGTCCACGGGCCTTTGCGCGTCCACCTCCTCTACTAACTGGAATCTTCTTCCTCCGTACTGGCTGCGGTTCTTCTTCCTCCTCTACCTCGTCTCCAGACTCTTCTTCCTCATCATCCATGTGCAACCTCATCCTCCGACCCGCTACTGACCTCCGCGGCCGCTCCTCCTCACCAACATTGTTCTTTCCTTTAGCATCGTAGTCACTTGGGCTAAATACCCGTCTAGGTGCCCTTTTCGACCTCATCAAGTAAGCGGACCGATCTCGAGCCTGATCCAGCGTCATGTCATCCGGAATCTTCGAAAACAACAAGTGCATGATTCAGTTAATTGAAAAATAACATTACCGAATTTAGGCATCCTTCAATCTCATACCTCATCATGAGCCGTCGAGGTATTCTCATCGTCAATATCGTCCTCCAGATCAAAACGCGAGTTTGACCTAGACTGCGACGGTGTTCTGTACTCGGGATCACGACAACCGAGTAGATTCGCCAACCGGCGTAACCGTCGGGCCGACCGCTGTAAGACTTACTATCAGTAAGTGCATATAGGCCATGTTGAAGTCCACAAGATTAGGATACGTACCTTCACGAAATCTCGAAGTGCACCTTCACCCTTTTCTCCCGCCGGAGCGGTCCTCAACAATTGCTCACTTGTACCGGCTTGTTCCTTTATCTCCGAGCGCTATGGTTGACACAAAGTTAACAAGTTATGCAAGGAAGAGAGTGGTACTTGTGCTACAAGGAAAGCAGGAAAGCAAACACTTACCACAAAGTTGAGCACGTTAGAAAAAGGTATTTGGTTGCCCGACCTGACGAGCCTGTTGTACTCCCTCTGGGCAAGTTCGTCGAACACGGTGGGCTCTTCCAAAATCTCCTCCTCAAAAGCTGCCGGGCATAGCTCCACCCTCGTACTCTCAAGAAACCATCGAATGTAGTTGTTGAATGCAATTGGACAGTGCGCCCTTTGCCGGCCCCATCCACTCTCCTTAGCCCTCTCCACACAAGTCTCGAAGTCGATGACATATTTCTTGTGAAATACGTCCCATTTCTTCACCTTCCTCTGTCTTTTTCTGTCCAACCTGCATATAGAAAACATACACACGATCAGTACCACCATGTTGAGGCGAGAACAGCAAAAAAAAATTAGTATCTTACCCGTGAAGGGACTGGTCCGTGTCCACCCACACAGCCGGGTGAGCCTGGAACAACCCAAACTGCCTCATCACACGATGTGGCAAGTGAAACTCGACCGCCCAATTACATATCAACGGGCAGCGCATCAGCCACAACCGTTGTTCCTCCAAGCACTTCGGGTTCAACGGGAAATGCAGAATTTGCCCGAACTCATCACCACTTCCGTAAGGCTCCCATTCCACCTGACAACGAAGTACACAACCATCACTTTGGAGAAAGATCAAAATCATGTGATCAAAATGTAAACAAAGATACTAACCTGCTCAGGGGTAAGCGCATCAAACTCGTTGGTGTACTGCTTGTACATGGTATTGATGTCGCTGTGAGCCTCCGATACTACGTCCCACCTATATGCCCACGTGGGACGCCGTAGAGGGTGATCCCCGTAGTCGGCCCAAGGAAGGTACCCCACCTCTCGCGGGCGTCCAACTGGGAATCGTTCCCAGCTCCAGATCGATAGGAGGACCATAGGACCCCCAATTCCACACTTGCCCGATCTACGACAAGCATCGTCCAACTGCACATAAATGCAAACAAGGTTAAATTAAGACATGTTTAACATGGAAATGTAAATTAAAGCCGAACAACATATTACCTGCCGGTACAAGTAGGCAAGTGCAGCAGAACCCCAACTCCATTTGGAGTCAAAGGTGGTCAACGCCTTCAGCCACATCCACTGTGCGGTAATTCCACCGCTATCGGCAAAAAGAGTCCGAGAGATAACATACCACACGTACACGCGAGCATACGCCTGTATCACATCATCATCGGCATCCACCGGGCAATGCGAGAAGTTCTACACTATCCAAACATAAGTAGCGCCGGCTGGGACTCTGTCTTTACTCTTGTCTTCGGACTCCTCAGGAGCCATACCAATAAGGGCCTCCATCTGCGCGCGCCACCCTTCAGAATCCGTACTCATGCACAAAGGCTTCCCCTCGATAGGAAGTCCAAAGATCATGGAAACATCCTGTAGGGTGACTGTCATCTCGCCGGTCCGAAGGTGGAAAGTGTGCGTCTCCGGCCTCCACCGGTCGACAAGAGCCGTGATGGCTGGCGGGTTAAGATTAGGAGTCGACCGGCTAACCATCTGGATGAACGGGAGGAGGCCCAACCTCTCGATGTACTCAGTGTACCGCTCATCGTACGGCATATCACCCGACGACACCCCATGAGACCGAATCTTCAACGGTACAAGCTCCTGCAAAACAATAAGGCAAATAGAAGAATTACAACATAATCTTCTACCAAACAATAGAAAATTGATACAAGTGTAAAAGTAATTTTATTACCTCTCCCTTCTCCGCCATCAAATAGGCCCGGTGTTGCACATCGTAGTGATTATTTAGTAACCACACCATCCTACATATTCGAAACAATAGGTTCAACACACTATGTTTAACGGAAAATAGTAACCATACCATCCTACTAGCCTAATGATATGGCCTAATTGAGAAGATAATTTAACGCTCCGGCCTAATGATATGCATTGCAACTATGCCATATTGTTGATGTCTTACAAACAATGAACAACAATCTCATTCCTTGCTCCAATCTGAAAAATTTACCAATACATAGTATGCCTATCCTAATGCTAAACATATTACAAACATTTCATTCTTCCATAAAGACAATCAAATAGGCAATACATTTGCATCCAAATATACTAATTTCGGAGTGAAACATATAGATCAAATATTTGCAAATGAATTTGGGATTGAACCCATACCTTGCTCTTAGGGGTTCGGTGGGGAGGAGCTCGGTGTGGAGAGGAGCACGGACGGAGCAGCTCCGTGGGGGAACGTGCAATGACGGAGCAGCTCGGTGAGGGGTGAGGAGCACGAGTGGAGCAGCTCGGTGGGGAAGACGACCACGAGCGGAGCAGGAGCTCAGAGGAGGTCCATGGGCCCGGCGGCGGCGTGGTTGGGAGGAGCTTGGTGGGAGCAGCTCGGTGGGGAGGTGGGGAGGCGGTGGGGAGCTTGGTGGGAGCAGCTCGGTGGGGTGGTGGGGAGGCGGTGGGGAGGAGGACCACGGGCCGGCGGCGGCGGCTAACCCTAACGCGCCTGTGCTCCTCAGTGTGAGAAGTGGCCACTAGGGCCGGAGGTGGGCGTCGCGCAGCTTAAGGATGCGGTGCATAGCGCCTTCCTACAAGGCGCTACAAATGCAAAGCATAGCGCCTTCTATCAAGGCGCTACACTACCACGGGTGGGGCCCCCGGCGCCACGCTGGCAGGATGTGTAGCGCCTCCCACGGAGGCACTACACCGCATAGTATAGCGCCTGATCGTGAGGCGCTACACAAAAGGGTTATTTCGTGAAATAGTTTGAACCACGTTTATTTCGTGAAATTGTTTGTCTTTGTGGTTATTTTCGGTCAAATTCGCGTCCACATGCCCTTACACATCACCCGACGTGCTGGGGTGTGCGCCTCAATTTGAAACGGTTATCCCCATGTGGCGCGAGCAAACTGACAAACAGACAGTTCGCCTTGTTTTCCTGGTGAGAGCCCGATCCATCCCATCTTCTCCACGCTCACTCGCTCGCTTCTGCTTACCCCCATGGCGCCGGCGCAAGGCGAGGACGTGCCGCTGTACAAGGATGCGTCCGCGCCGGTGGAGGCGCGCGTGCGTGACCTGCTGGGGCGCATGACGCTGCGGGAGAAGGCGGCCCAGATGGCCCAAATCGAACGCACCGTCGTGTCGCCCCGCGCCCTCACAGAGCTCGGCGCAGGCAGCGTCCTCAACGCCGGCGGCAGCGCCCCCCGCGAACGCGCCTCCCCGGCCGACTGGGCCCGCATGGTCGACGACATGCAACGCCTCGCTCTCTCCTCCCACCTCGCCGTCCCCATCCTCTACGGCACCGATGCCGTCCACGGGCACAACAACGTCTTCGGCGCCACCATCTTCCCCCACAACGTTGGACTCGGAGCCTCCAGGTACCCAGCCACCTGACGCTCGTTGACCAAGCTGACGCACTTGAGTGTTCCGTCAGTTTACGGACCGTACTCCGTTGACCTCCAGGGACGCGGAGCTTGTGCGTAAGATCGGCGAGGTGACGGCGCTCGAGGTCCGCGCCACCGGCATGCACTGGGCCTTCGCGCCCTGCGTCGCCGTGAGTAAAAATTCAAAAAACCTTCCGGATTTAACTGCTGGCGTCTGTAGTTGCTGCTGGGGATCTCGTTGATGAGCGTTTGGTCTGGTGGGTGATGTACAGGTTTGCAGGGATCCGAGGTGGGGGAGATGCTACGAGAGCTACAGCGAGGACCCGGAGATCGTGCGCTCATTGACAACGATTGTCACTGGCCTGCAGGGTCAACCACCGGCAGATCACCCTCATGGTCACCCGTTCCTCTCTTCCGCCAGGTATTCCGGTGGTCAGATTCATGGTGTGATTTCTGTATATGCCCACAACCTGTTTGTAGAAATGGGTCTGTGTGATTTGCAGGGGCAATGTGCTTGCTTGTGCCAAGCATTTCGTAGCGGATGGTGGCACGGACAAGGGGATCAATGAGGGGAACGCCATATGCTCGCCAGAAGATTTGGAAAGGATCCACATGAAACCTTACCCTGATTGTATAACTCAGGGAGTGGCAACGGTCATGGCATCCTACTCCCGATGGAATGGGGAGCCACTGCATGCCAGCCACTATTTGATCACGGATGTTTTAAAGGGCAAGTTAGGCTTCAAGGTAGTAGAGCCTGTGCTGTTTGATTGGTATCTTCATGCAAATTTCGGCTGTGAATGGTGACTATCACCTGTCAAAAAAAGAATAGCGACTATGAATTGTGAACATGACAACATGTGTAATCTCTTGTTTCAGGGTTTTGTGGTATCAGACTGGGAGGGTATTGACAGGCTCTGCGAGCCTCGAGGGTCTGATTATCGCTATTGCATTGCACAATCAGTTAATGCTGGAATGGATATGGTATTAGTTATTAAGTAGTCTTAAGATATATTCTGCAGCCACGGGTTATTTTGCATTCGCTGATCAATCTACAGATTATGATACCTCACAGATTTGAGAAATTCTTGGAGGATCTCGTGTTCTTGGTGGAGACAGGGGAAATACCAATATCACGGGTTGATGATGCTGTTGAGCGGATTCTAAGGGTTAAGTTCATATCTGGAGTGTTTGAGCATCCGTTTTCAGATCCGTCTCTACTAGATAGTGTCGGTTGTAAGGTAGCATAAAATTTTGGCATATCTATGTTTCTGCTGTTATCATGAACAGTTATATTTACATTTAATATTTACTCTTAACCGTCTCAAAATTACATATCAGTGACAGTGATCATGTAGGATATGCTCAAATTGTTCATCTTTCAGGAGCATCGGCTGCTGGCCCGTGAGGCCGTTCGGAAGTCTTTGGTACTTCTGAAAAATGGCAAGAATGAGAAGGAAACGTTCCTTCCATTGGCCAAAAATGCAAAAAGAATACTCGTTGCGGGGACACATGCTGACAATATCGGATATCAGTGCGGTGGGTGGACAATAGCTTGGCATGGAGACAGTGGAAAGATAACTCTTGGTAAGCAAAAACTCGAGTTTTCTTTCACATTACTTTTAAATTTGAGGGAGCACTTACCATTACCTTGGCACTGAAGAAACTGTTGCTCATCAGGAGTTCGCTGCCAAGTAGTTGGGATAATGTATGCCCTATTTTAAACTGCCATGATGCATACAGATGTGAAATTGTTGCTTCTAAGTTGAAGTTTAAGATTTTTGCAGTGCTTCAAGTATTATGGGATAGTAATTTACGAGTCTACAACCTAACAACCACTGAAGAGATGCCACAATGCAAGCTGACATGAATAGTTACTGCCAACATTTACTGAACTAAGAAATGTTGGGGAAAATAAGTTAAGCATCCCTTTAAAAAAAAAGTTAAGCACATTTTCCTTTCCGTTTCAAGCCATGCATCACCACTTTTAATTAGATTTATTTATTCTATTTGTAAAAAAAACAATTTCACGAGGTAGATGCAGTATAAAATCTGCACTTTGCAAATATTATAATAAGAAAAAGATATGTATGATATCTAAATAGCTAAACCAACAGGTACAAGCATATTGGAGGCCATACACGAATCCATCGGAGTGGAAACTGAAGTTGTGCATGAGGAATGCCCAACAGAAGCTATCATTGAAACTGGGGACTTTTCCTATGCAGTTGTTGTTGTTGGTGAGGTTCCTTATGCTGAATGGTTGGGAGATAGAACTGACCTTAGTATTCCCTTTAATGGTTCCGGCCTGATTACTCGTGTTGCTAGTAAAGTCCCTACCCTAGTGATTGTTATATCTGGAAGACCCTTGGTTATTGAGCCACAAGTACTGGAAAAGATAGATGCTCTAGTTGTTGCCTGGCTACCTGGAAGTGAGGGCATGGGAATTACTGACTGCCTCTTTGGAGATCATGATTTTGTGGGCACATTGCCCGTAACATGGTTTAGGTCTTCTGATCAACTGCCTATAAATATTGGAGATGCTAAATATGATCCCTTATTCCCTTTTGGATATGGGTTGAAAATGTTCAGAAGTGATGAAGGTTCACCATAACCACCTCATCATTGGTTTGGTTATACATTTGAGTCATTACAATATGTTTACATATGTTGTACCCGTTGAGTATTGGGTTATGTAAAAGAAAATAATGTCTTGTTGCAAATTATGGTATAAGGTGTATAAGCCGTGATTTCTTATATTCTTATATTTGAGTTACTCCTTCCATTTCCTAACCATAAATACTTAATTACTAGCCTGTTTACTTGACTGGTCGATTTTGGTTCGCTCATGCTACTTTGTACCGATGGAAGCTACCAAGGGAGCAAAGAAGAATTGGTCCATTCTTTTCATGTATGGTGTCAGTATATGATCACAGGAAAGTTCAGGGTGGTAACTTGGAGAGTTGGCTGCTGATGAAGTCAATAAAATAATCGAAAAATAATTGTAATTCTGAATGTGGCTGAGCACCTAGCTGAACCCATTTGCTAGGAATCACCTTTTCTGTAATGGTTCAGAGAAATAAGATGCTTCCATACTTTGACAATTACCTATTTATGATGAAGAAAGCATATTGGAACTCAATGGAGACTAGTTTTTTTGAAATGTGTTCAAGTATTCAGGTTCTTGCCATAATGCTGGTCGCCATCTTATGACTGTATCACAAGTCCTCCGAGACTAGTTTTTTGAAATGTGTTCAAGTATTCAGGTTCTTGCCATAATGCTGGTTGCCATCTTATGACTGTATCACAAGTCCTCAGAGATTTGCATGCTGTTCTCCAAGATGCAACAGTGGATAACATATCTTTACAGAGGATTTCTGGATGCAAGAGCGTAGAAAATGGCGTGGGAGAGGAGGCGACATGGATGAATTTGATGTATAGGGATAAGAGTGCTAAATTGTACAGATCAAGGCCGACTACCAAACAGGATGCCCTCTGGATTTTCCTTTCTTGCTGAGAAGTGTATCCGACCCAATATGGTAATCACTGGCCCAAACTGGTTCTTCTGGGCTTGGAACAAAGTTCTCTCGAGGTAAGTAAATGCATAGGCATACAGTATTGCCAATTGAGAAACTGAAGAGACGGCGCTTGCTGCTGAGAAGTATTATTCATGGTCTTTCCATTCACTATGCGATATACTGTGAAAAGGTATCTTTCCTTGCACTAAGTTGATTAGGTGTTAGTATTTAGAACTACTCTACTTGTGTGATTTTTCCCTTCCCTCGTTCCTCATTGAATACATTTTTACGATAAAATAGGAATTGAGGTATGTGATGCTCATTCTTGTTTTAGAGAATTCACGGGTAACCTTGCAGCATGGATGAACAGTTTGTAATGACATCAAATTACTACTTGGTTCAAGCCTGTATCTGAGGGGATCTTGGAGTGACTTTTGTTGGGAAGAGTATTTGAGCAGCCATACTTGTATCCCTTTCTTGATGGAATTCTAATGGTATATCCCTTTCTTGTTGTGTTCCAGATTAGATGTATGATACAATTGATTTGTTAGGCCACATTCAGGATTTATGCACATATAGTTAAAAAAAAGGATTTATGCACATGTATGTTAGCTTCATGTTGGTACTCTGAACTGTTGATTAGCATGTGGTAAGTATCTCAGAAAAGTACTGGTAGTGGTAGTTTATATTACAAACAAAAATGTTTTTTTTTGTTTGAATAATCTGTATTTTTCCAGAACTAAATAAACTTCTTATCTATACTCTAGAAGTATAAAACATCCAACTTATTCCTGTTCAAAGTCATAACTAACGTGTCCTAAAAACATATGGAATTGAATATACAAGTTTAGCTTGTTTACTTAATTTTGTGTCGTTCTTGCTGTAAATCAATTGCAGTAGAAATGAAGACCGTAGTTAAAACTTTTTATGCCAGTTCTTCCCGGAATGACAGGACTTGTACAAGCTAACGTAATAAGTTTCCTAAGTACATTCTGTAACTGGTAGGGCCTTGATGGATTTTCTTGGCTGAAAGATGTCCCACTAGTACCAGAACTGATGGAGATGTCGAAGATAGCGGCGCAAGTTGGCTGTGGTCCAATTACTGTTGAAATGGTCCCTTGTACATCTGTAGCACTGCACAGTGAAGCTGACCGTTGAATGAGATTTACTGGTGAGCATTGCATTCTTTAAGCAATCTCCTAGAATAGTAAGTGAATAGTTTCTGTTTAGAGTCTTGAATCCAATAATCCATAAGGTTTTGCTAGAACCTTATTTCATGGCTAGAGATACTACAGAAAGAAAATGAAGTAAGGGGGCAATAGCCAAAAAGCATAGATAGCATGGATGGTGGATAAAAACGAAATATGACTTATATTGAGATAGGATACATATACATGGTAAAACTCGGGAGAATGAGCATGATTTCTTTTGCATTCTCAAGTGGAAGTTCACAGATGCGGGACATGGAGCACTATGATCTGACGTGTGGTCCATTCATTTTTTTTTTTACATTTTCGCAAGAAATGAGATATCTATGGCATATCTATCTATCAATCAAAGGGGCCACTGGAGTTGATAGGCAGCATGAGATATTTGGCCAACAGACCGAGCACTTTTAACTTCACCACACATAATCAAATCTGAAGGATATTCTTGCCTCGCTATGGTAGTTTTATTTCTTCCACAGCTAAACATACTTTAGGTTATTCAGATCATTGGCAACCACTTATAACGATGATCTGTTACACAAACTATTCTCTGGTATCCATTTACGAGCCATTAGGAATTCAGAATCCGCGATCTAGATGTGTTTCAGATGGAGGAAAAACATAGAATTACATTATGTCCACTCTGGCAGGCCAAACACTGTCAAGGGTAGGAAACAAGAAAAGCACTTTGTAACTGGTAGTTGCTTATCTCTGAGCAGTCAACTTTTTTGAGAGAGAGAGAACTGAGCAGTCAGCTTGTCAGTATATTTCTTTACCACAATAAAGTATATTTTTTTTCCTCATGTGTGTTCCCCATTGGGCCTGTTAGCATGTGCCATTATTGAGCCATCTATCTTTACCAGCATGCATGTGCAGCTCCCCTCGTTTCAACCGGTGCCATAGAATAACTAGAATAATTGGATGGTCCCTCTTACATTTTCCGTTGCACAAACGCCAAGTACTACATCTGTACTCCATGTGACACATCCGTGTCGTACGGCCTGCAGTTGGATTTCTTTCTACGAGAGAGGATACTGAAAATGCTGAATTACATGAACTATACCCATACTTGAACTGAAACTAATAATGGATAATGGTTGCAGTTGGAGCTGGGGTGGTCGGTCTCATGCTGTGATGGCTAGGGCTAGCTACCTGCTGCTTGAACGGCTCTGCTGATTGGAACGGCCTTTGATGCAGCGTCGGAGTCACGCAGTTTGTTTGACACGGCGTGTGGCCATAAACGATGCCCTGGCTATGGCCGGGGCACGGCATCTCGTCCCCATCTCACCCATGACGGGATCAGTTGTTGCTGGGTTGCTACCATCTGACTGGACTGGACTGGACTGCCAAGTGCAAGGGGAGGTGAAAAAGCAGCAACTGATCTTGACAAGTTTTATGGTTTCCCAGCCTACACCTAAGAGCAACTCCAGCCGTTGGCCCCCCAGGGTATCCGGCGAAGGCTTTTTAGCCCGTTCGCCGGCGCCCCCCAAGCCTTGGGGAGGCCTCGATTCCCACCCGCCCCCCCCCCCCCCCCCCCCCCCGCTTTCAGCCCCAAGGCACTTTTTTTTTTGAATCGGCGTGTTCCCGCTACATATCGGCGATCATCGCTAGTCCGGTCAAGCTTAATAAAAGAAAACATAATTCGGTCAAAAAGAGGCCAAATCGACGACGTCGACCTCAAATCGCCGGCTCGTCGTCCTCAACTTGCACCACGACGGAGAAGTCGGTCGATGGCGCAGCGATCTGCGGCGACGATGTCGGCTCGTCGTCCTCCACTTGCACCACGTAGGAGGGAGCGGTCGATGGTGCAGCGATCGGCGGCGACGATGCAGGGGTAGTACTGGTGCTCGGCGTCGTTTTCGTGGTGGAGCCTTCCGTTGTCGGAGTCGGGGTCATCGTCGGGAGTGGAGTCGGGGTCGGGGTCGGTGGTGGAGTCGGGGTCGGGATCGGCGCGGGTATCTCGTTCAGGATGAGGTCGCGCTGGCTCATGTACCACGCCTTGACCTTGGCGTCCATGATCGTCGCCGGGTCGGCGCTCATTAGGAACGCCAGATCGGTGTTCCTCTTTTTGGCCGCGACGTTGGTTTTCAGGAGGTCGATCTTCACGTCTTGTTTCTCCATCATCTGCAACCACCTCGCGTCGAACTTCTCGTCCCTCTTGACGGCGTGGGTCTTGGCGTCGGCAATGCACTTCTCGATCGACGTGTGCAGCCTTTCTGTCGCCGGTGTGCTCGCCCTCGCCGCCTTCGCCTTCTTGTTCCCTTCTGGACGTCCATCCGAGGCTCCCGACCCCGGTTCGTCGGGGTTGAAAGGTTCTTTCCCCTTGCCGAGGTTCAGACGAACCTCGGCCCACTTCTCGCACTTCTCGATCCTGGAGAAGACATGGAGGAATTTGAACTCGGCGCCTTTGCTGTCCTGTCCGGTACATCTCGAACATCCGGACCATCTGCCGGCGCGCAACAAAAGGAAAATGTCAGCCGAAGAAGAAACAAACAGACTATGGGCGACCGAGTCGGGGTTTTTACCTGTCGCTCGACGTCGGCGCCGCTCTCCGGGCGAGCCATGACCTCCTCGACGATTCCGTGCCATTTGCTGCAGGCCGCCTGGACGACCGCCCAGTGGTTCGCCATCGCTTTCTCGCCGCGCGCCATGTAAAATCCTTTGAACTCGGGGTCGCAAAGCTTGCGCTCGTCGAACGATCTCTTCACCCTCGCCCAATAGTTCTCCGAGTTCTGATTTGCGCCCGTGATTGGGTCAATGCTCACCGTCTTCCACGCTTCGGCGAGACACTCGTCTTCCTTGGCGGACCATTTGATGCGAGGCTCGGCTTTGTCGGCCGCCTTCTTCTTCTTCTTCTTCTTCTTCTTCTTCTTCTTCTTCTTCTCTTCTTCTCCGCGGCGACGGGTTGTTCTTCATCCTCCTCGTACTCGCCGTATTCTTCCTCCTCCCCGGCGAACTCATCCCCGGCAAAGTCGGCCTCTTCTTCTCCCGGGGGGGATGACGCCGCCGCCGCCGCCGAGCCAGACGCGATGATGTCGTCCATGCATGCGTCCTGTGACTCCTGCGATTCGGGCATTTGGCCGAGCACGCTGCGGGTACTATCGAACTCGACCGGAGGGTGGAACAGAGGACCACGGTATGGCATGGCCGGCGAGCCCCCGGTGCCGGCGCTGAGAGCGGAAGGGCCGCGGAACGCTATGTTGGGGTTGAATCCGCCGTGCGGGTCGCCGTCTCCGTACTCCAGCGTGTCCCCCCTCCAGTGGGGTGTGGCTGGCGACGCCGGCAAGAAGGCGGTGGGCGACGGCGACGGCGAGAAGATCGACGGTGACGGTGACGCCACGCTTGCTTGGCTTCCTCCTTGGCTTCCTTGGGTTCCCCAAGCGCCGGGCGGCAAATAGAGGCCGGGCGGCGCATACAGTGGGGACGGCGCAGGAAAGCACGGTTTCCCGGCCGCCGCCGCGCCGCTCGTCGTGTCTCCTTGGCCTCCTCCGCCTCCTTGGCCTTCTTTCTCGCGCCCCTTGCCTTGCGGTCGGCGGTGAGCGTCTTCCTTCGCTCGACTTCGTTCGCCCACTCGGTGTTGCTCAAGCCGTCCGGCCGGCCCCTCCCCCTCCCCCTCCCCCTACACCTCCCGCCCCCCGCCATCTTCGCCGGTGGTTCTTCGCCGGCGGCTCGTGGGTTGTTGAATTTCTTGGGCGCCATATGGGAGGCGATTGCCGCGGGAAACGGCGGGAGCTACGGTATATGGAGAAGGAAAATGGAGGGAAAGCGAAACAAAAATGGCGGGAATCGTGTTGTCTCGCCGACAGGGCTGGCCCGCGCGGCGTTTCCCTTGCGCCGGCGCCCCCAGGCCGAACCCAGCGCGCTGGGTTCGGCCTGGGTACGCCGGATAACTTTTGGGCCAAATCCGGCGAAAAACGAGACCCTGGGGGCGCGACTGGGAGAAAAATCGCCCGCCGGCGTCCAAAAAACGGTCCTGGGGGGCTCTTGGGGGGGCGGCTGGAGTTGCTCTAAGGAAACAGCATCACTAATTGGACCATAAGGCATGCCTCACCTCCTGCCATCGTTGCATGCATGTTCGGTGAATGTACTTTTAATTTTGAGCTGCCTAGCTAGCAATTGTCCGAAAGCGCAAATGGCGCCCGAGATCCAAGGAACCTGTTATTTTCATAAATTCAAAATCTGTATTTTTAAGTTTCAGAAAATTGGAAATAAAACTCCTAGGTGTAGATAATTCGAAACAAAACTGCTAGGTAAAGACATAAAAATGACAAATCTGACAAAAAAACAAGTTTTGTAAATTATGCTCTGCTCACTGATCCAGATCCACGCATTTGTCACTATTGCTTAGTCTAAAATAGAATGTTTGCATTAAGATTTTATGCACTGGTAGAGATCAACGTTATCTACACCTAGAAAGAGTTTCGAAGTTTTGGAAAGTTTCAAATGCAGATTTTGAATTTTCCAAAAACCGAACTTCATGGAGCTCGGCGCATCCAAAAAGCAGCACCGAGTCTACACCCATCCATTATAAATAGATAATATAAATTTACTCATAAGTCAACTTGTTCTAAATATGCCCAATTTTTATAGATAAAAATATAGGCATATACAATATCAGTAGATCCAGTATCGAATATACTCCTTCCGATCCATAAAAAGTGTCACCCACTTAGTACAAAGTTTATACTAACTTAATATAAAATAAGCGACACTTTTTATGGATCGGAGGGAGTATATTTTAAACTAGCTAGTCACGGCCCTCTGCCGGGAAACTACACCTCCCCGGTTACACCAATAATCCTATTGCTAGTTACCTACGGTAATGGTCGGTTTGGGAGCGCATTTGTTTACTGCTTAGGCACCGGGGTGGGCATGTCAAGTGTCGATTACGCCAACAAAACCTGAGCTTTCGCCCGTCCGTCCTGAGTGCGGGGTTAGCTATACCTACTTACTTAGGCTGGTCCCTAATCTCTTTCTACCGAATCTAACCACGGATACTCGGTCCTTTTCCACTCATTTTGGAAAAAAAAAAAAACAAAGCCTGGAGCGTGCCGAGCTGAACCTGCAGGCAGGCGAAAAGATCTGTGGAGAGTGGAGTTGTCTAATCAAACAAGGTGATTAGACTAAGAGTAAACATGTGACTGCCCGAATATGAGATCGACGGATGCTTAGTGGCTACTACAACTGCTTGATTAGTACAGGTACGGTGCTAGCGCAGTAGTGGTGCACGCTGACACGGAGTCTTGATGATAATTAACAGTGTGTGGTGCCATTACCTTTGTTTCGCTTAATTTCGTGGTAGGTGTTGGGAGCACTAGCTGGTCCAGGCGCGGGGAAAAGGAGGGGGCGGAATCTGGAATCTCTTCTCCTACCTCTAGCTCTAGTCCTCCCCCGGCTCGATGGATCATCAATTATGCGCAGGAGGAATCTGAATACCGTCGTACGTGTACGTGCAATTGCAAAGGTCGCCGAAAGGCGAAAGCTCCACCACCCTTGGCTAATGGCTAGTGTCGACGCGGTCTCTTCCAGCTCCGACGTCCAATGGCGGCTCGGCAACACCGACCACACTCACTCACCGGCACTAGTCCTTGGCCGTATAGTATTGCCTGCCGGTGCCGGTGGCCATCCGTTTGCCAGTTCCCCAGGGAGAGAGGAACTTTGCTTGCGTTGGATTGCACGCATCTACGTACTTGTCTGGGAGGCCCGCTTGCAGCCCCACGCGGCTGCAAGTTGCGGTTCGTAGGCTGGAGCCCCTGCTAGGCTAGGCTAGGCAGTGCCACAGAGATGGGCAAATTGCAACAGTGACTGACCGGCGGCGTAGGGCGAGATGATTAAAGCAGGATGATCAGACGGATCGGGATCTAGTAGTACTATAGTACACAGCAACCACCACGGTAACTGACGCCGACTCTTGTTCCACGGAGAAGATGAAGAAACGTAGGCAGAGAATCGAAACCTCCTCTTTTCCGCCTCCTCGCTCGTGAGCCACCCACGGGATTCTCCCAAGTGGATCCTCTCCACAACCTCCGGGAATGTCCGCGCGAAAATGAAATGGATCCGGTCCGGAGAGCTTGGTGTGAGTGTGTGGCCTTGTCCCTTGCGATCGGCGCGTCGGGTGCGTGTCCCTCTCCATCCGTGGACTCCGCGGAGGAGGAGAGGAGGCCCTGCTTTGCTTTCGGAGGGGAAAAGGGAGCACACGCGCAAGGAGGAGGAGAGGACACAGGGATTAGGGCATGTGATGCTCCCTGTGATATGTTCTCTTCTCCGACTACTTGGGTGGACCTCCAACTCGTTCAATGCGGCTGTGTATTGGCCAGCCACACCACCACTGCCATTAGTTGCAAGTGGACTAAACTTAGAGCATCTTCAGTCCGGCATGCTTATTTTTCTTGGTCGACATCCTTATTTTTCAAGCGTGAGCTGGATGCGCCGGGAGAAATATGTGGTTGTGGTTAGATGCAAGTTCGTCCGACATGTCCAAGCGGCTCGTAACATGGAAGGTGTGGCTTGGCGATGCCGGACGAGATATTTGGTGCCGTCGGACGAAATCGGGCTATTGACGCCGCGACTGGGTGCCAAATTTCATCCGGCGCGCCCAATAGGTCTATCGGCACCCCCGACCGGAGATGCTCTTAGAGGGTCGTTGGAGTTGCGATGGTGTTGGGGGTTTCAATCTCTATCATAAATATTCTTTTTTGATTTTTTAAATGAGCAAAATCATTAGATCTCGGGAGCCCCAAATCTCCACTCAGGCTAGTCCCAATGGGAGTAAGTTAGCTAGTAACATAAGTGCGAGAGGGGCGTTTTGGTGCCCGGGCTCATATGAGCCCAGTTTTGTTTCTGATTTTTTTAAAATACTAAAATGCTTCAAAAAAATCTGAAAAAAAATGTGCGGAAACATATTCATGTACTCCATACTCATGTAAATTTTCGACAGAAAATATCAATTTTTGCGCCCTGTGTAAAAAAGACAAAACAGGCCGAACCCGGCCCGCTGGGTTCGGCCTGGGGGCGCCGGCGAAAGGGAAAATGGCGCGAAACGGCGCGGAGCCGAGGGAAACCGCGCGAAGCATCCCGTGGACCCGCGGTGTCAGCCGCACAACCGTTTCGTCGTCCTCATCGCCTCGCCTTCCGCGTCGCATTACTGCTCTGCCGCCGGTCAGGCGTACCGCCGTCGAGTCAAATCGGCCACGCGGCGGAGTTAGGCGCACCGTAGTTATTACTGCCCCGCCCTCTCCCCCGCCGGTATTTATTTACTGCATCCGCACACCGCCGATCACACACTCGCCGCACTTCCTCACCGAGCATACACCCTCGCCGCGCTTCCTCTCGATCACCGAGCGCACACCACACCCAATGGCTAGCGGCGCGGCGGCGAACGGCTTCGGCCGGAACTGGCTTAAGGAGCGGGAGGCACGCCTCCTTCACGAGGCGGGCTACCCATGCCCACCCGGCATGAAGCTCCCCGGAGGAGGATGGCGGCTCAGCCAGATGGGGATCCCGATCCCCCCCATCCCCACCGCCGACCGGCGGTGGGCCGAGATCTACGCCGTCCGCGATGAGCTGACGACGGAGCAGCAGGAGGATCCCGCCTGGCACCCGGAGAACTCCTCGACGTGGGTGCCTTTCTTCGAGGACCGCCACGAGCGGCAGCTCAACGACTTCCCCGGCCCGAAGGACCTCGCCCCCTCCCGCAACAACAGCGAGGGCCGGAAGGACTGGTGGGGACTCCCCGGCCGCTCCCTCCAGGCCGTCCTCGACCACATCGAGGGCGGTAACGAGCCGCCGCTGCAGGGCCCGGCGAGGAGGGGACGGCGGCACGGATGGGAGCCGAGGAGGATGGCGTGCTCGTCGTCCTCCTCCTCCGACGCAGGAGCCCGCTCCTCGACGCCGCTCGCCAGCGTCATCAAGCAAGAGCCGGCGGCGCCCTCGCGCGGCATCGTCATCAGGGAGCCGGGCACCGGCGGCGGGAGCGGGAGCTCCTCCCGCCTACTGACGCCGAAGCGGGAGCCCGGCACCGGCGTCGTCGGCCGCGCCCTGAAGAAGGCCTTCAGAAAGAAGGCCGTCGTCAAGGAGGAGCCCTACGACGAGGAGGCCGCGACGGCGGCCGCCCTGGCGGCCAGCCTCGACGACGTCCCTCCGGCGCCGGAGGATTTCGCCTGTGCGTGGTCGGCCCGCGACCACGCGCGGGTGGAGGAGGAGCGCAAACGGCGCGTCGAGGCCGAGCAGCGGGAGGCCTTCGAGCGCTACGGGCGCCGCAGCCGTCGTGCCTCGCCGGAGGTCGTCGTCCTGGAAACCGTCGAATTTGATGAAATTACGTCTTGTTTTCGCCGTACCGTCTGGGGGTCACGACTGGGAACCACTCCAACCGCACGCCGTTTTTTTCCGCCGGCGCCCCCCCAGCAGGGCCAAAAAAACGCCGGCAATTCGGCCTGGGGGGGCCAACGGCTGGAGTTGCTCTTAGTTACTCTCCATTGTGACTGGTCTCAGAGACAGGCCGATATACACGAACAGTCCTACAATATCAATTAGCTTCACGTTTCGCTCCCTCAAAAACGACAGGACAGAGCACAATAACCATCATCATCAAGTTGATCATTAATTAAGCAAGGGTCAATGAGAGGGTGACCAATGCCAATGCCCTCGTCTAAAGATAAAAATGTTACTACAACAACGGGAAAAGAAAACACCTCTATCCAAATACATGCGTGACACTTACTCACCAATACTACTGCATCAAAAAGGAAGAGAAAAAAAAAGGCAGGTCTGATCACAGCGTCTAGCTAGTACCCATGTGACAGTGTTGCTTCACAAACACAAAGTACTCGTCTCCCATGGCTCAGGAGATTAATCAATACTGTACTAGCAAAGTACTACTAGAATATTTCTAATTATTTTCACCGTGGGCGTGGTCTTATGTACACAGAGGCCAAGCGCGGAAAGCTTCATCTCCAATTCTCCATTGATCCCGCCTGCGTCTGCTCGCTCGTGCATGTCTGATCCCTTTCTTGCTTGCTCACTCCGTTGCTGGTTGGAACCAAAAGCACGCGCGATGCAGAGCAGGGTGGTTCTCCCTCCTCGTGCACGCCAAGACCAAAGATGCGAGCTTTCTCCGAGGGCCGCCGGGCTGCTTCAGCCTTCAAGAGCCTTGGTCAACCGAGTGGCCCGCATTGCATCTGCATCAGAACAGAGTCGTCGAGGCGGCCGCCGTGGTAGCCGTTGCTGGCCTCGAGCTTCACGTTGCCGTAGAGATGAGGCACGAAGTGGTGGCCGCCGCCGACAGGAGGCGGCTTGCTGTCGACGAGCACGCCGAACTGCTCCGAGATGGCAGGAGCGGAGTTGGGCGGCGACGGCGAGGGGTTGCCGTGGTGGTCGTCGTCGGGGATGTTGACGGTGGTGATGTCGTGGATGCTGGAGCGGCGCTTGTCCTTGCCGCCGGAGTTGAGGCGGATGAAGTACTTCTGCGCGTGGCTGGCGACCTGCGTCGGCGTCCGGCTGGTCACGAAGTTGCGCGAGATGTTCCGCCAGTCCCCTCGCCCGTACTTCTTCAGACCCATCAGGAACAGTCTGACAACCAAGAAAGAAATCAAGGAAATTGTACCAATCAGTCCAAAGAACGTGCTCTGCTAATCGAGGCAGGGGCGGGGTAGCTTACTTGTGCTCCTCCTCTGTCCAGGGCACGCCCTTCTTGCGCTCCTGCTCCGAGCCGCGCCCGCGCTTGCCGCCGCCGACCACGTAGCAGGAGCGCCTGAAGGCCAGGGCGTCGTCGCCGCCGCCGCCACCGTCCCAGTCCAGGGTGAACCCGGAGGAGGCCGGGGCGCCGCCGACACCGCCGTTGTAGCGGGGGAAGGGCACGAGCCCCGCCTCGATGAAGCAGACGTCGTTCTCGAGGTCGTCGTAGTGCGCCATGACGTCGGCCACCGTCTTGGCGGGCAGCAGCGACGCCACCCGCTCCCACCGGTCGGGCGCGTCCCCGTCGACCCGCGCGAGCGCCTCCTCGAACAGCTTGTTCTCCTCGGGCGACCACGCCCCGCCGGCGTCCCGCCGGTGGTCCTGCAGGAACCAGCCGCCCGCCTGGCCGGCGAAGTAGGGCGCCGGCGGCGGCGGCAGCACCTCCATCCACGACTCCTTCATCATCTCGACTCCCCACCGACCGACCAAGATTCCTTCCACCTCTCTCTCTCACCGGCAAGGAAGGAGGCGAGTTCCGGCACAGGGAGGAGGAGAGGAGCTAGAGGGGGAGTGGGAGTGGCAGGGGAGGCGGTATTTATGCAGCAGAGCAGAGCAGACGCGGTGGTGGTGGTGGTATCGATCCCGGCAGATGCCAAAGTGGCAAGAGGTGATTCGGCCTCCACCGTGGGAGCGCGCTTAAAGAAAGCCAATGTTGTGTGATTGGGCCGTGGTGGAGTTCGTGGTCTCTCAACCAAACAAAAGCCTCCTGATCTCTCTTCTCTCTCCACCCTCCTCTGTTCTCGCTTGCTGCAGCTCTGGGGAAGAGAGAGAGAGAGCAGGCCGCGCCCGTGTGTGTGCGCGTGTGGGAGAGGACAGAGGAGGGTGTTCGTCGTCCGGTCCGGCCAGGCTGGAGAAATGAAATGATAGCGGGGAACTGGGCGCCTTTCCTGTACGGGTGCAGGCGACGTCGCCTTTCTTTATTGGCCGTTGCTTGCCGCTTTTCTCAAGGCTGTGGACGACTCGTCTTGCATTTATTATTCCCGCCCGGCCCGGTGGCTTTTCTTCTCCGGGAACCCCCGGTTGTGTTGTGTCCTCGGCTTCTTCCATTTTGGGTAGGTCTACGCCATACAATTCTGTTGCACTCTCAACAGCTCATATCTTTCGCAGAGGGAGAAGCAAAATTGGATTCCCCACTAATCCTGAGTCCCCTCCCCTCTCTTAGTTTTCTTAGGAACCTTGCTTGGCTTTACTTTTCTCTTTTCCTTTCTTTTTTAAACTAGTTTTGGGTAGGTCTACGCCATACAAGGGACGCCACGTGTCCGTCGGGCTCGACCTAATATCCACTTAAAAGCACTATTCTAGCCCAGCTGGACCATCGCGGCGCAAAACTCGGCGTATGCAACATCGTCACACCATTTTCCTTGAGGTATGTGGGAAACAAGTAACAGATGTCGCATCATTTCAAAACACACGAGCAATAAAAAAATACGTGTGTGAAACAAATCCCAATTTAATGGTAGCAAATCCGGGTGAAGAATCATCACCGTATGCAACCAACGTGGAGGCTTAAGGCTTACGACACCACAAGAAAAACACTTGCAACACGAATACAACATTTGCACGACATATCGATAGGCATCATATAATGTCACCCTCCACCATTCGACCGGGTTATCGGGCTATTCTGATTCAGGAGGAAGAAGACATTTTCTCGTATTTTCATTGTTTTCATGGGTGTTTATGTTGTTGGTTTGATAAATATTTTTTTAGATCCCACAAAAAATTCTCCACCGAAATATATTAGCAGACCCTGCGTGTTAGTCGGTCGATCGGTGGGCAAAATACAGATGTCTTCCCCACCATCCGACCGGCTGATCGGGCTATTCAGATTTGTCTGTCGTTCACAAAAAATCTCCATCCCCCTATAACAAACAAAAATATACTTTCACAACAAGTTATCACGGTATTTTCTTGGAAGATGGTACATAAACTGCACAAAAAATAGTATAATTTCTAAAATAGTAATGCGACAAATTACTGGTTTGTAACTATCTCATTTTTTTGTGTATGTAGATTCAATTGCAATAAAAAAATCAAACTAACGATTTCAACAAAAGCACCAACTATTTCAACAAAAAAAAAACATGTGCTTGCAACATTTTGAAAAGCATGTAAGCAACATCAAAATATACAAGGAAAACATAAGTTGAAACTAAAACTTAGAAAACCTTCCAACATCCCCGGTGTTCTTTCCTAGCAAAACTCGTATGAGTTTGCTACAATTTAAACGCATGTATGCAACATATAAAATCCATGGAAAACTAACTTGCAGCATCGTCCATGGAGGCCCCCGATCTCACCGGATCATGCTCGCATGTGACGAATCCGGCGCACCGGAGCCCCGTCCGTGCTAGATCCAGTGAGCCCGAGCCTATTCTTCTCAAGCCTACCCCTTCCCAGAGAACTGCGTCATGAAAATCCTTCAGATCAGAGACCCACTTGGGCATCCCTGCTGGAGCTAGGAGCGGAGCGGTCGATGAGGTCGACCATGGGCGGCGAGCAGAGGAGGAGCGAGCGGCGATGGAAGTCGGTCCCGGGACACATGCAGGAGAAGCAACACGGTTGGAGGGTCTTCTACTACAAATGCTAGAAGGAAGAAAGAAAAAAAGAGGAAAGGGAGGACGAAGCACGCGCGACGGAGCGACCCATGCGGAGCTAGCGATCGATCGGTTCAATATAACAATTTTCCAAATATATTAGCAAAAAATTGAACTAGTTCAACCACAAATACATCCACTTGGTAGATAGCCCGTTAATACATTCTCTAAGAATCTAGTGACCACTTCAAGAATAAAGGTTCAAGAAAATAGAATTTTTCGGATGTGCAAGTATACGTCTTCCCCCAACTTACACACATCACTTGTTTCTCTACCCAGATGCTTAAATACCAAAGCGGCATTTCACGTGGGGGAGGTCTTTACACCGAATCCTTTGTGGTGCAAGCACTGTAGTTACGTGATGCATGTACAGTACACCAAAAAGAGAGAAAATGAAAGAGAATACAAAGGCACCCAACTGGGGCTAGCAATGATATAACACCCTATATCTCTAAATATTTTACCAATATATACGAAGCGTGAAGACTGTGCAATGTACTGCCTACTTAATTGGACCACACGGTACCTAAATAGGTGCTTTTTTGACTTTTGCATTTTGAAAGCCAAAAACAATGATCCAAATCTTTTGGCTTCCAAAATCCAAAAGCCAAAAAACACCTATTTAGGTGCTTTTCTGGCTTAAAGCCAAAGCCAAAAAGCCAAAATAAGCCCAAACAAAGGGCCCTAAGGGTGTGTTTGGTAGAGTGTATCACCTTGCCAGGGCTATCTCACCTCATCCATGCTCACCTGGGCCGGGTTGGGCAGAGATTTTTTTGCTCTGTTTGGTGGCCTGTATGACCTGGGCCGGGTTTAGATGAGGTGCTGTTTGGTAGCCTGTATGTACTGGGCTACGCTGGAAGTAATTGAAATTACAGATAGGTCCAAATTCTTACAGAAAGGACCTTGAACAAAAATAAAAAAAGCAATCAAGTCCAACTTGCTGCCCTCCTCGCCGACGTGCGGTTCGTGCTCGTCTCCGGCGCTTCCTACTCGTCCGCGGCGGAGCTTGGGCTGCGACGAGGAGGCGGTGGTGCTAGTCCGCGGCGGAGCTTGGGCTGCGACGAGGAGGCGGTGGTGCTAGTCCGCGGCGGAGCAAGGAGGCAGCGGTTGGGCTCCTCCGCGGCGGCGGTTTGAGGCGGCGTCCTGGCGTGAAGAGGAGCTGCGAGGCAGCGCCGGCCGGGACGAGACGAGAGCTGCGAGGCTGCGTGCGAAGAGGTGGCGGAGCTGCGACGAACGATCGGGACGCCGGCCGGGACGGGAGCAGCTCGCGACGACATCCGGGACGGGAGCAGCTCGCGACGACGACCGGGTTAGGAGTAGGCGGCGCCGGGCGGAGCGAGGAGGGCGGCGGCGGGCGCGGCGGTGGAGGCCGGCGTCGAGGAGGTTCCGGCGATGCTCGTTTGGGCAGAGGAGGATGGCTTCGAGGAGGTTCCAGAGTGAGCGAGAGTTGTTTCGGGGGGAAATGAGAGCGGGGTGGTAGACCCCTGTTGGTTTCGGCCCAGGTGCGGGGCGCGGGGACGATTTTTCGGGCGAGGTCAGCCCTGCCGAGTAGCGAAGCCCGATTCGAGCTTCTCTACCAGGCAGGGCTGAGAGGCCTTTTCCGGCTGAGTTGGGCAGTGCCCACATGAGAAAAACGGGCTACCAAACAGCTAAATTTCCAGATAGCTCGGTTGGGGTGGGAAATGGTGGGTTGGCCTGGCCTACCAAACAGGCCCTAAATATACAAGCCTACGACTGATACAGGTTACACAGGGGCATCTCTAATGTATATAGCTAAACTTGTCTATAATACGGGTCTCACTCATAGTAGATCATAAGCCAACTAAAGTACATCGCAATATATATGTTGTACCGAAGTGTATTATAATAAGCCTTTTATGTTAAAAAAAAGTGTATTACAATATATTATATGCTATACATGCCTATGGTCAAGGGTGTGTTTGGTTGCCCAGTACCTTTCCGTGATTTCGCCCGTAGTGCCAGTGTCAGAACGATGTTCTGCATCCCATTTCGTGGCCGCTGCGAAGATGCAAATGCCTAGTGTTTGGTTGACACCACGTGTGGCTAAAAGTTGTAAAGAAGAAAATACCTAGCGTTAGGTTGCTCACGACCTATTGTTGTGTGCACCTCTTCTCACTTGTGGTGATCTTACCGCAAACTACACTACACATCGATGCAACATGCATCCCTTATTCTCTGCTACTCATATTCATGTCTTATATCGAATCCCTTCTCCTCTACTACTCCTATTAAGCTTTGTGGTTGTGCTAAGTTGGTTGGGGAATGAATCAGAGAGGGTTTTGCCAGATCTAGGGCACGCTCTTCTCGTGTGCTTGCGAGTGAATCATGTTCTATCACCTACATCATTGTCTTTCGATTTGTCAAGAAGTTTTGGAGCTCAACCACAATGGCTATTCGACGATCATTATTGTCCCGTGCCACTATATACTATGGCTGAAAGGAGGCCTATTGAAGTTGCGGCATCGCCTGATGTTCAACTCAGACTTGTGCGACGTTAGCTCGCTCTTTTCCTCCTGACCTTGGCCATGTGGGACGAAACGCAACTTCATTTGGTATCTTGCAATCCCGTGTCCAAGCTATTTCTTCTCTCTAGAGCCAATGTAGTGGAGAACAACCTGATTGTAATCTAAATTTTTAGTTTGGGTCCTTTTTAGAAAACGTTAACTAAGTTGTAACATTTTTTGTGATAACACCTGCAATTCTATTCATACTCACAACAATTACATGTAAATTGTTTTGGATTTATTACCTAAGCAATTACAAAGTAGCTTTTGTGACTAAGAATTGCAACGAAATCTTTTGTGGACATCTTCTACATGTTATCAATCTTTGCAAAACAAAATGATGCCAAGATTTCAGTAAAGAAACTGCTATTGGACAGGAGCAAAGACGTTGTCACTCGTTCACCTGCATGAACTTGATTATCTATGAAGGTTTCTGAAAGCCCCTTGAGTTGCCCATCCAAAGAGATGGGAAGGCATGAGCGATGAATGTACTTGGGCCGGGGATGATCCCCTAGAAATGCAGGCTGTCGAATCACAAAATCTTCATTATAACATGGAGAAAAGATTTCAACTCGGCAAAAAATCAAACCAACAGAACCAATACGACACACTAACATAAACTCACCAAATATGAATAACTGAACCTGTGAGGGCATAAATTTCTCCACCTCTATGACACAAATTAGAGCAACTTTATTCGTAAAACACCACGATCACCACTATTCGCCCGGACGAAGAACACAAAATTCCAAAAGATCTGAGGTCGCCCCACCTCTAGCATGAAGATGGCAGGCGTGGGCGAGGGGGCCAAAAGAATCTCCGGCGGCGACTGCTTTTCTTCAAACTCTATATCATCTGCCAGCTACGACAAATAACATTTGCTGTTAGCTTGTAACTTTCTTTCTCTTCAAAAACTGTTTTGAAATTCGTAATCCCACCGTGTTAATATAAAGCATTTTCTTGTCAAAAAAAAAAGGCAAGCGCCACACCCTTACCCTGCCGATCACGTCCGCGTAGTACGACATGAGCCAAATATCTAAAATTTAGATTTTATTAAATCAAGCTGTTTGTAAATATAATTTGTTTTTGATCGGCCGACCGTTTGGAGGTGCTGGTGTGGAAGACACACATGATTGTACCGGACAAATTTCCGATACCCCAAATCGTACATAAATTGGGATGCCCATACACAAATTGAGAGATGCTCTTACGATCTAGACTGAAAACTCGAGAGGCCGGCATGCGTCCGTAAATTGTTTGCTGAGCTGGACATCTATTCTTCCCCCTTCACCTTTCAGCGCGCTCATCTCGAGGCGTACGTCCATGCGCCATATATATATACTAGTTGAATTTGACGTGGCGTCACGCCACGCCCTTGTTTTTTTTTTTACTACAAAAAAGATTTTTTTTTGTTCACTAAAATGTGGGAGAAATTGGAATGCTCAAACATGTTTCTATTATATATATATATTTTTTTTGTTCACTAAAATGTGGAGAAATTGGAATGCTCAAACATGTTTCTATTTTGTTGTGAATAGGTAGCATTTTTTTTTGTGAGCATTGTTTTGATATATATTGTATAATATTTAAATATTTAGTGGTTTAGAATGTTCAGGCATGTTTTTATTTCAACCTCAGTATTTAATTGAACTTAGGAAAATCCATTTGGATTTGATTTCACATTTGGGCAAAGTTTATTCGTGTGGTGTCGAAATATTGGCGAAATTGAAATGTTCAGATATTTTTTTTTCGGTATAAGTACATAGCATATTTTTTTTGTTGAGCATTTTCGACATATTTTATGGAATATCGGAGTATTGTTTTTGTTTTGATATGATTATGTAGTTTTTTTTTGTGAACATTTTTTTATATGTTTTGCATAATATGCAAATATTTAGTAGTTCGAAATGTTTGGACATGGTTGTATTTCATCGACAATATTAATTTGAAATTAGAAAATTATGCATTTGAATTACCTCCAAATGGTGACAAAATTTGAATAATCCAAAAAAAAATCTCTGGCATAAGTAGTTTGTATGTATTTTTCTGGTTGTTTTGATATATTCCCTTTTTTTCCAACGGATATATTTGGAGATATTGAATTATAGTTTGTTTGATTTTTCAAAAACTGGTGAAAGTGGGAAGCTATTCGTTTTGTTTTTTTTTTTGTTTTTCATATGTTTATATTTGGAAGTCGTTCAAAATTTCGAAGTTTTCATCTTCTTTTTTTCCAATTATGTTTTTTTTCATTTTGCTGTGAATAGGTAGCATTTTTGTGAGTAATTTTTGTTAATTTTGTAGAATGTGCAAACATTTAGAAGTTCGAAATGTCCGAACATGTTTGTATTTCGGAGTCAATATTCAATTGAATTCGGGAGAAATGCTTTTGAATTACCTCTAAATGGTGACAAAATTTGAGTATTCCATCTTTTTTCCTTCATCATAACTTGTTTGCATGTAGTATCTTGATTGTTTTGATATGTTACTCATGTTTTCCCCTGGATATATTTAGAGATATTGATTTATAATTTGTTTGAATTTCAATAATTGATGAAAGTGGGAAGCTATTAGCACTTTTTTTTCAAATGCTCAGTTTTGGATGCTGTTGAAAATTTTGAAGTTTGTTCATATGGCATAAGTAGTAAACGCTTATTTTTTTTGTGTAAATTTTGATATGTTTGTCATATTTTTTTGAATACCGTGATGTGATAAATTCAATTGTAAAGCTCTACGCATGCAAAATTTATGTAGATTTGATTATATGTAAATTTAAAAAGAGAAGTCTATATTTACAAATTGTTTAAATTTCGAAGTTGTTGAAAGTTGTTCATTTACGAATTGTTTTTTTTTATTAATGCTTAGATCTGAAAGGCACTGAAATTTTTAGAAATGTTCAACCTTACATGCCGCGCATGCGGGCTAAAATTTGATAAAATTTTCCGGACTTTGTAGTGTGAAGTATTATTGGATGGAAATTAGCGCGGAGGAACTGAATTTGCATTCTTTCTTAAATATTTATGTAATTCATTTTTTTCGAACGTATTTCCTTTTTATATTTTTGTGGATTTTGTTTGCATTTGATCTGGAAGTGTTTGCAATTTTTTTTCTTTGTAGTTATTTATATGTACATTTATTTCAATTCAGAAGCAAGCCATAATCAGAGTAAATGAATTTGCATTTTTTCAAATATCCATCTAATCAATCATTTTGGTCTCATTTCATTTGGAATTGTACCTATTCATTTTTTTTTGAATACGGCCATAGTTAAAGCAAATGAATTTAACTCTTTTGTTTAAATGCGGTGGCTATTCTGTTCACAAATTTGTGGAATTAGGTCTCAGTTAAAGCAAATGTATGTAAGCAAATCATTTTTGATTTAATACGGCCATAGTTAAAGCAAATGTATGTAAGAAAACATTTTTTTTTTGTTTGAAGTTATTTGTATTTATTAAATTAATTTTAGAATCAAGCCATAATTTGGAGTAAATGAATTTGCATTGTGTCAAATTATCTATGTAATCAAACATTTGTTTTCAAATGTAGTTATTTGTATTTATTAAATTAATTTAGAATCAAGCCATAATTGGAGTAAATGAATTTGCATTGTGTCAAATTATCTATGTAATCAAACATTTGTTTTCAAATGTAGTGACTATTTTGGTGTCATTTCATTTGGAAATATTTATTAAATTAATTTTAGAATCAAGCCATAATTTGGAGTAAATGAATTTGCATTGTGTCAAATTATCTATGTAATCAAACATTTGTTTTCAAATGTAGTTATTTGTATTTATTAAATTAATTTTAGAATCAAGCCATAATTGGAGTAAATGAATTTGCATTGTGTCAAATTATCTATGTAATCAAACATTTGTTTTCAAATGTAGTGACTATTTTGGTCTCATTTCATTTGGAAATTTACCCAATCATTTTTTTTGAATACAGCCATAGTTAGAGCAAATGAATTTAACTCTTTTTTTTTAAATGCCGTGGCTATTTTGTTCACAAATTTGTGCAATTTGGTTTCATTTTATTTGGAAATGTATATAAGCAAATATTTTTTATTAAATTCATTTTGGAATCAAGCCATAATTAGAGTAAATGAATGTGCATTTTGTCAAATTATGTATCTAATCAAACATTTGTTCAATGTGGTGGCTATTTTGAAAATTAACCTAATCATTTTTTTTTCAATTACAGTGACAATTAATCAGACCTTTTTTTTAAATACAACCATAGTTAGAGCAAATGCCTTTGCATTCTGTTGAAATACTGATCTAATCATTTTTTTCCCAAAAATTAGTGGCTATTCTGTTTTCTTTACAAATCTATGGAATTTGGTTTCTTTTGGTTTGAAAATGTATGTAAGCAAACATTTTTTCCTTGAAGCTATTTGTATTTTTTGAATTCAATTTAGAAGCAAGCCATAATTAGAGTAAATGATTTTGCATTTTGTGAAAGAAATTTTCTAATCAATCATTTGTTTTAGAATGTAGTGACTATTGTGGTCTCATTTCATTTGGGAAATTTACCTAATCATTTTTTTATCTAATACAGGCATAGTCGGAGCAAATGAATTTAACTCTTTTTTTTTTAAATGCGAAATGTAGGGACTATTTTGTTTTGTTTCGTTTTTTTTTTACAAAATTGTGGAATCTGGTCTTACTTCATTTGGAAATTTACCTAATCTTTTTTTTTCAATTACAGTGATTATTAATCAGACCTTTTTTTTAAATACAGCCATAGTTAGAGCAAATGAATTTAACTTTTTTTTTGAAACATTTGTTTTCAAATGTAGTGACTATTTTGTCTCATTTCATTTGGAAATTTACCCAAACATTTTTTTTTTGAATACAGCCACAGTTAGAGCAAATGATTTTAACTCTTTTTTTTAAATGCGGTGGCTATTTTTTGTATATGAGCAAACATTTTTTTTGTTTAAAGTTATTTGTATTTGTTAAATTCACTCCGGAATCAAGCCATAATTAGGGTAAATGAATTTTCATTTTGTCAAATTATTTATCTAATAGAACAAATGTAGTGATTTTTTAAAAAAATTTGTGGAATCTGGTCTTATTTCATTTGGAAATTTACCTAATATTTTCTTTTTTTTTTTCAAATTTATAGAATTTGGTCTCAATTGTTTTGGATATGTGTTTTAAAAGTTCAAAAGATTCGGAAAAATAAAATTTACCTAATCATTTTTTTTCCAAACTTGTAGAATTTGGTTTCAATTGTTTTGGATATGTGTTTGAACAGTTCAAAAAGATTCAGAAAAAGAAAAAAGATGGAAAAAGGAAAAGGAAAAAAAAAAACTGGCCGGAGCCCATCTCTGCGGCCCAAGCCCACTGTCGACGTCACGATGGCGTCGACGGCGGCCGGTCACGCGGCGGCAACGGCGACCATGGCCAGGCGGCGCCACCGCGACGCGGGACGCGGGGCTGGGCGCGCTGGATGCGGCTCGGCGCGGGGTGGCCGCAGGTGGTGGCGCCGCCCATTTTGGGCCACCGGAGCGGCGGCGGCGGCGCGCGGACGCCGCGGACGGCAGGGGGCGTGGCGGCGGTGATTCCGGCGACGGCGCGGCTTACCGGCAGCTGATCCGCGGCGAGGCGGGAAAGGGCGCGGCGGCGGAGCTCCCGGTCTTGTCGGATTCGAGCGAGGAGCAGCAGGGTGGCCGCGCCGCGCGTCGGCGGCGTCGGCGGCATCGCCGCCGCGCGGGAGAGAGAGGGAGGGAGGGGGGGTCTGCGGAAGTTTTACAAAAAAGTCCTCCTGTTTTTCGGAATTCGCAATTCGGTCCCTCCGCACGTTGAAACGTGGACTGCGGGTTCGATTTCCGTTTTCCACAGGGGCGTTTGTGCAAAAGCGTCATCGACGCGTCCCTCAGACCGTCGGATCGCCGGCGGACGGCCGGGATCGCCCGGTTCCTGTAGTACTGTAGCGCTACAGGGATTCCGGTAGCTGTGAACAGTAGCCGAGCGCTCCTGAGGCGAGGATTCGTCCTTCTTTTATATATAGATAGATTCTTCTGCCGCCGACCGGTAAACTAAAGCAGATTAAATTAACTATAAGCATTTGCAACTAGCAACTAACGGCTACGTTTAGTACTAGCAACTTGGTAGTTAGCGACTGGATCGAGCATTCCGAGCGTGAAATTAACAAGATCGGCTGGCGTGAAGCACCGTACAGCCGTGTCGCCTCCTGATCGAGGGTTTTTGGAGCCTATCTGGTTGGGGGCTTTCGCGATGGACGCATCCGGCGTGCCGATGGATGACGCGAACGGAACTACGGGATGGATCCCTCGCTGTCACCCACGTTGCGGTCCCGTACGTTACGTACAGGACGTGACCAACCACCACCCACCTTGCATACCCTCCGGCGGCTACGTGATCGATGTGCACGCCGCCGCTTAATTTAGGCTCCGGCGGCCGGCGGCTCCGTGTTTGTCAGTCCGGCCGGGGAAAAGAACGGCGCCGGAGAGTCGATCGCAGGAGAGGTACCACACGGTTAGGCTGGTGCCAGTGCACCGCCGGCTATAGCCTCGCCACATAGTGCTAGCTCTCACTTCTCTCATCCACATCAGCATTTCTTTTTCATATTTAGTTATTTCACTCGCTTTTGTTTAGACATTCAAAATAATGTAAGAAAATAATTTTATTGAACTACAAATGTTACCGATTACATAATAATTAATAAAATTGCATAATAAAAAAATACATAATAAATAAAAAAATACATTCTAATCCTCCTCATCCTCATCATCTTGCAGCCCAAGCTCTTTTTCCACCATCTTCATGGCCTTCGCATGTGTGTGTTTTTCTGCTTCGTCCATGTCGGTGGTTGATCGGTCCTTCATTTTGTTCCATTGCTTGAGTAGCTTAGCCTTCACTAAACCACTCCACATGTTCTTCATTGTGAAGGCTTTACTTGCTACCTCACTGCTTGATGAGGATTCCTTCCCCTTCCTCCTTCCCTTCTCCCTCCGTGCCGTCGCCTTGGCCCTATCGCGGCCTATTGGACGATCCTCCTCCGTCGCCTCGCTAGAGCTGTACTCACCAGAAACTCCGAGGCGGCTTCTCTTGGCAGTGGAATCGGATCCACTACCAGGACCATGTTGTCCTTTCCACTTCGGTTCATTGCGAACAGCTTGCCACCAGTGGTGGCGTCTGAAAGGCTGAGTCACTCTTATGTCATTCTCGTACCTCGCCATTGCCGCCTGCATGACCATTGCATCGTCTGCTCCACTCTGACGTAAACCTTCTTCTTGGATGTAGTATCCATTAAACATGGACACCTCACGGTTGTAGACGTTCCAATGATCCTTCAGTTGCTTCGCGGTCCGACGACGGGAAGGTGCCGAGGTAGAGTTGAAGGTTTCAGCTATCTGACCCAAAAACTAATGCCGGTCTTGCTATTACCGGCGATAGAGTCCTTAGAGTGAAAAATTCAAGCATGAACCTACCCCAAAATAGATATTGTTAGTCATATAAAAGAAAATTCCATATTAAATAGATGACGGGTAATTAAATTACCAGTTTTTCCTCGTCCGCAGTTGTCCAGTCAAGCCTCTTTGGACGCTTAGGTTGGATTGTTTCCGCGACTTCGTTTTGAGACTCGGAGCCGGAGCTTGGAGCAGTGGGTGTAGGAGGTGGTGGGGGGTATGGCGCGTATGGAGCATATGGAGGTGGAGCATATGGAGGTGGAGCATATGGACCGTACGAAGGTGGTGGGTACGGAGGTAGAGTCCCACTCCCGCTACCTGTAGGTGGAGCATGTGGAGGTGGAGGGTATGGATACGGAGGCGGAGGGTATGGAGCATATGGCCCCGGAGGTGGATGGTATGGACCATATGGCCCCGGAGGTGGTGCGCCTGAGGGGAGTAATACTCGGGGATGCGGCGAAGAACCGACATCGGAGCGACGATGTGTCGGAGAGAAATCATCTTGGGGAGGGGCTGGTGACGCGTCGGACTGCAAGAGATCGGTGAATGGGGTGAAATCTGGAGACCAACCCGACATGGTGGAGAAGATTTGGGAGAGTGGAGGAGAGAAATGAGATGAAGTGGGGTGTGGAATGAGTGAAACCAGGTGGGGGTATTTATAGGGGGTTGGGGATGAAATTTAGAATTTTTTGCAATTTTTTTCAAACTAGCACAAATGCCCGTGTGTTGCTACGGGTTGAATGTTATTATTCAACTACCTCGCGTAACCCTGATGCCACCTATACCTCCCATGATGGCTAGTGCCTTCTTGTCGCACGTGATGCCCTTTTCTCCCGTAGCTACTACCAACCGGCGCTAGCTCCTTCACGGCTAAAATCGATGTCTATAACTGACGTGGTTTTGCCAACCACCAAGTGGTGCCGTCTTCTTCACGGCTAAAATCGGTGTTTATAACCGACTCGTGGTTACTATCCACTACCAACCTGCGACGACTCTTTAATTCACGTCGAAGTTGGCTCGGGCTGCGTCGTTGCTACAAATTGAGTTTTTAAATATTTTCTATCAAGAAAATATTGTAAGTTCAGGATCAAAGAGGGAGTATAATCTTTAATGAAATAAGTGGTCAAAATAACACAAATATCCAGTTGCCAAATATTTCCTGTATAACTCGAATTGCTCAAAACCATCTCCTTTTGTGAAATTATGGTACTACTAAATGAACATCCCGACGAAAAATCATTTAGCGTCCATTATAACATATACATTTGTTTACATTATTTGTAACCATTCACTTCTTGTTTTTATATAATCCCCTCGGAATCTATGTTATACGACGCAAAAAAAAGATCAACCACAACAAGTTGAAGACTGGCGCAATACAGAGATGGAAGTTAGTTATTATGATCAGACTATGAATAAAAAATTAATTTAGTAGCTTAAATCTGGTTAGTCTTCTCTCCACCACAGATTGCCTTTGTCTAATATAAAAAACTTTCTTATCCTCTCACTGTACCACCGCGCATGAACTGCTCCCCCTCCAATTGCTTTGTTTCTTCCGTATGCCACCAAATCAACGGCAGTACTATCTTCGTATGCAAAATTGCAGAGCCCAGCGGAGCAGGTTGGCGTCCAACGGCAAGATTCATGCTAACTGCAGGCTCCAGCGTGTGGTTAGCGCGACACCTGTGCTCTTTTCTTCCCCCATCTCCAATTCCCTGCACCACACGCACCAACTTCTGTGTTGCCTCTTCTCCGTCCGTCCCTCTGTCCTCACAATTTCCAACTTCCTTTCGTCCCCTCATCCTCTCCAATTTCCAGCCTCCAATTTCTCCGCTCACCGTGCAGTAGCTCCCACCCTCTCCAGCCTCCTCTCCCTCTCCAATTTCCAGCCAGAGAGAAGCTGATGGGGACGATGCAGGCGGCCAGATTTGCGGCGGCTGCTCGGCCACCCTCACTGCCCCCCTCCCCTTCTTCCATCCCCCTCTGTACTCTTCCTTCCCTGCTCCAGATCGAGCGCGAGGTGGAGGGGCAGCAGCCCGAGGTCTAGGGATCCCTCCTCTCTCAGGAACGAGGTGGCATTGGCGTCGTCTTCCTCCGTGTTCGGGCGCCCCGCCGCGAGGAGTCTAGGGGCAGCGACCCGGGGAGCCGGGGGTCGGTCACAGCTATGTGCCCGATTCGATTCGGCTACTGAGAGGCGGCGACCCGGACGGCGCAGAGGAACCGTTACGGCGGCGGCGGCGGCGCGGCGCGACATCACAACGTCTGGAGAGGCGAGGTGTAGCCCGGCGATAGAGGGGGTAGCATGCCGGCGGAGGTCGTGCTCGGGTGCAGCTTGCACAACGTCTGGAGAGGCGAGGTGTAGCCCGGCGATAGAGGGGGTAGCATGCCGGCGGAGGTCGTGCTCGGGTGCAGCTTGCGAGGAGGTCGGTAGAGGCAGGGTAGCGGCCGCGAGCAGTTTTTTTTACGAACCGTTTTTTCGACTTGTGCGTGGCATTGGTGGGTAATTTAATCTAATCTCACGGGCAATTTTAATGACGCACCATCACCACCTATTGCAATATTATAGTATAGATAGATAGATTAATCACAGACTGATTAAAGGGGTAAATTCATTAGCATGTACATATATATCAGCTGAATGGTAATATCACGGAATGAACGGATTTGTGTAGATGCCAGGTTTACTGTTTTAGGGTATCTGATCATTTACACTAAAAGCTTTTGTTTAGGAGACATGTTTGCTACAGAAGCACATCGCTACGATTTATCAATCGTGAACACTTACGTTAGAAAATGTACACTTATGTGTTGATCTAACAAGTCATATGCATACGCATCTCTAAATATTGTCCTCTAAATATATGTCATGCTTACTTGCTTGTTTAATTTAGGGGCGTGAGAGGTGAGATTCAGGATATTTTATAACAGCAGAGCGTAAAGAGGATAGATGGCCTTCAGAACTTATCATTCAGGCTGCATACTCAACAAACTCCAATCTCGAAATATTGTTAAGGGAATAAAACGAATATTGAAGCTCCACTTTAACCTTTCCACATAGTGAGTGGCTCCACAGATCAATGTTGTTTTGTTTTGCATGATAAGATATTATGTACATTCTATGGATCAAGTAGTGCTACAAACTCTGAAATATTGAAGTGCAACACCTGTGAAGATGTACCAGGATGGAAGTCACTGATTGTGTCACTAAAATCTCTAGCTAGCCATGGCGGACATACTGATGCCCAGCTGAAGAACCACGATGTCACGTCAGAGTGCAGCATCAAACAGTTGTTGATACACTACGGTCAATATGCATGGGTTGCAGCTGCAGGCATAAATTTAATCTACAGTTCAACAGGGATGAAACACCACGTTCTTCAGAACGCATCAGGTGATTTGTCAAAAGAGCCAAGACGTCAGACTTGTTAGTCACATTGCTCTCTTGAAAGTAATATGTGCATCACGATATTCACCTTCTGAGCCGTTCTCAGCGGCAGCAAAACGCGCATGTGCACACAGCAGCGGCAAGAACAACCTCCCAGCGCCCCAATCCCACCTGCCGCCACCGCCGGTTCTTCTATTGCTGCAGACCCCACCTCTTCCTCTGCCTCGCAATCTACAGCAGTGAGCCCCGGGTTCGCCAGATCCGGCCACGACGGAAGCATCGCCACAGGAAGACCAGGATCTCGGGGTTGGGATGGGCGGCGTGCGGTTCCGTTCCTCCCGCCGGACGGAGGGAGGCGGCGTGTGGTGTGCAGGATTGGGATGGTCAGGGAGCAGAGCTCGCCCACAGGCCGCAACGACCAAGGATCGGTATGTCCATGGGGAAGGGGTTCAGTTAAACGCTTGTTCCTTCCACCGGCCGGAGGAGGGCGGCGGCTCTAGACCTCTGGGAGTGGTAGACGGAGATCGAGAGGGTGGCGGCGGTGTTCAATGGGCTTGTGTTGCGCTCGGGAGGAGGGGATAGTTCGGGGGAAAAGAAGAGTGAACCGGTACAGAAAACGTTTAATGGCAATTCTGCAGTAATATGTATTTTAGTGGGAGGGTAAAATTGTAAAAAGAACGACGGACCGACAAAGAAACCTTAATGCCTTTATTATTAGGTAGGTATAGATTTTTTGAAGCTCCAACGGATACCTCAACGGCTAGCTGACGTGGACGAATCAGAGCTCGCCACGTCAGCTAGCCGTTGCCACGCCGTGCTCTCGCCCCGCCCTGCCAGCGCGCCGCCCCGCTCCCACCTCCCTACCGCCCCCCTACCGCCGCCAACGCGGGCGAGAGCGGGGCGGTAGCGCCCGCTCCCGCCCGGCGACGGATCCGCCGGCCGCCGCTCTCGTCTCGCCTCCCTCCCGCCTTGTTCTCGCCCGCGTCGGGACGATACCGCCCCGCCTCGCGCCCGTGTTGGCACCAGCCTTATATTGTTTCGCCGTCCGGCATGTGGTGATTGCATATGCACCTCTGCTGGAGTACTCCTCTCGCTCCACCAGTACGTACCTGTGGGCGTAGCTAGGTGCAGGAATCCTTCCTGCTCGTCTCGTCTCGTTCCTCCGTCCGGAGTGGTACGCGGTGTCGAGTGGCGATTGAGCGTACATTCGCCGGAATAATTAAAGCCGGCGACCTGGAGGAGAGGAGCATCTCGTGGAGTAAGTACGTACCTTTCACTTTCAGATCGAGGCCCGCTGACAACTACAGTAGCACTAAGAGCCCGTGGCACCAATCATTAGGGACAAATCACCATTAGATTAAGGACTCATTCATGTAGACCTAAGCAGCGGCGGTGACCGAATCGCGCGGAGCCACGTAAACACCGTACTCAACAACCCTCCAATTAGGATCCGCGTACGCTTCTCCAAAATGCGTTAAACAATCACTCGTCCGCCCAACCGCGCGTCCATGACGGCATGGCACCACGCAATTTACACTATCCTATGCTACCATTTCTTCGTTGAACACTGACCAATGCCCAATGAAAAACTCTCTTGACATCATCCCTGTAGAAAATACGGCTAACTCTTACTACTACTACTACTACTGTTATATTTTCGGAGCTAGCTAGACCCTAGCTAGTCTTGTCACATGTCAATATATGGCTTCAAATACAATATTGCTGCCAATTTCGACTTGTCTGCTTGATTCTGTGATCGAAATGGTCTAGCTAGCACACATTCACACAATTATTAGGTCTATTTATAAGTTTATTGTTGACCCTGACAGATTGTTAGTGCATGCTTGTGCACAGTGCAGAGCTGCGCAGGAGCCTTTTCTGCTCGATCGTCTCCTTTTGGCATGGATCCAACAGCAACAGGTTGCTCTTTGGGGTAACGAAGGGATGCCCCCATCTACCTGTGAGCTCTGATGATGCCTCCATCACATGACCTCACATAGTAGAACCAAACGAGCGTGTTGGAAGCACACTCGATTGCCAGGGAGAAAGTACACACAATGCTGACGAAGAACTCGGCAGGCAGGCAGGCAGGAAGAGAAGATTCCCCTCTTTTTTATTCGAGAAAAAGTGGCTTTGCGAGGAGGAACGAAGAAAGAAAAATGTGGCGAAAGTTGGCAAGGTTTTCTCCTTCTTTGGGAGAAGGAACAAAATAGGGGGAATCTTGCGTGGGGTGGTTGGCCATGGCATCGGCAACAGTTGATGCGGTTAATTGGACGTTGCGAACCCTGGTGCAGAGCATCTGATGCGGTTGGACTTTGCTAGTATTATGTGCCAAGCAATCTGGAATCGATGTGACAGATTCGTCTCGCGCTTCTCATCTCAAGAAGAAAGAGAAAATTTCGTCCCAGGCGAAAAAGCAAACTGACGAGTTTCATCGAGCCTGACAATATGGGTGGCCGTGGCCTAGGAGCCCACGGTTCCTGCAGGGGTTACAAGCCCATTCGAACGGGATCTCCTATTCCCCGACCTGCGCGGAGCGTGCTCGCTCCCGCACGCAGGGATTCCGGGATGGGCCTCTCCTACGTGGCCCAATAACAGGTACCGATTTTATTTTTATCTTTCTTTTCTGTTTTATTTTACTTTTTTCTTTTTTGTTTCTGTTTTTACAGTAAATATTGTGTTCACAATTTGTGAAAAAATAAAAACTTTATTGTCAGAATAAATCACATATAAAAAATAAAAATATATAGATCTATTTGAACAATTTTTAAAAATGAACATTTATATTATTTGAACGAATTTTAAAATATAAATATTTATGGTATTTGAACATTTTCAAAAAAGAACAGTTGTTTCATTTGAACGATTATTCATATAAACATTTACGCTATATGAACATTTTTTTAATATTTACATTAATATTAGTGTGAACTTTTATGGTATTTGAACATTTTTTCAATAAGAAAAATTATCTTATTTGAACGATTTTCAAAACATGAACAATTATGTTATTTGAACAATATTTTAAATATAATTGTTTTTTATTTGAACTATTTTTCAATAAGAATATTTATCTCCTTTGAACATTTTTGAAACATAAATAGTTATGTTATTTGAATGATTTTTTTCAAATATGAACTTTATGTTTTTTGTATGATTTTTCAATAGGCGCATTTATGTCATCTGAATGGGTTTTCAAATATTAACATGTTTATGGTACCGAAAAATTTCAGTAAGATTTATATTATTTAAACAAGAAAAAACAACTCGTATTTTCCACTACATAAACATTTATTTAATATAAAACTAAACTAAATAAAAAGACAAAATTGAAAAAGAGAAAATTAACATAAAAAAGAACGAAAAAGGAAATGAAAAAGAAAAAACGAAAAAGAAAAGAAAAAAAGAAGAAAGAAAAAACAAAAAAAAAACAGAGAGGCTTTACTGGGCCGGCCCACCAGCGCGGAGGGGTACGTGGAGCATTGCACGCTCCGCAGTACGCGGAGCATACGGATAACCCATTCGAACATCAGTTTATTATCTTCTCGGCTACCGGCTACGAGGCCGTGGGCCGAGCCACCCACCTGGGGAAAGAATAAACGTACATCACTCACTTGCAAGGAATAGGCTCGTCTCGCCCACGGACGTCAACTAGGTAGGCGGCCCAGCAGCGCTAGTTTT